>OZ021681.1:24292284-24434255 GCA_963978505.1 Listrodromus nycthemerus | reverse complement strand
GGGATTGGAGAAACTTTCACTGGCGACATCGATCACAATTCCGAGACAAACAAGCTCGTCCGGCAATTTGTTTTTCCACGGTTAAGCAGCCGTATTGCCATGAACGGCACGTGTAGAAGAGCTCGTAAACCCGAAATGTTGCATGTGTCGATACAAAGATTCATATACGGTATACGCGAATAAACGATTGCATAGGCACACGTATACTTTGCATACGTTAAGGTTAATACACCAAACATCGTAACGATCGTTGTGTTAAAGGTGTAATACGAGACGGAAGGATAACATACGTGCGGAATGAGAGACGGGAGCGTACATCGTCAGAGCAGACTAGCGACGGCAGCGCCATTTCCCCCCCTCCACCAAGCGAGCGCGAGCCGAGGCGACAAAATCATTTATTTTGTTAAACAACAAGCCGATGTTGTGTTAGGTTTGCCAAAATAACCAAAACAATACAGGAGGATAGGAGGAGGGCGAGCGACATAGTAACTCCCCGATCCCCGCTGTGCCCTCGACTGTTCGTAGTATGCCGGCGATTCATTCAAGATTTACTCTCGCGACGGAGCGCGGTCATAACCTCGCTATGTCCATTCATCCTTTCACTCTCGTGGCCCGCGTTCGTCAAAATCCCCGAGCGATACAACCGACCATCGTCCAAAGGCCTAGGCTTCGCGGAAACGACAGTCTCTACTGATTTTCGTCTGCTTCGTTCTCACGATAGCCAGGCGCTCAAGTCGACGATCGAGATTTTTCCGTTAGCACGTTGGCACGACAGAGCGTGGATTAAAATGGCGCTGTCCGCGGTGTAGCAGAAGACTCGACGATAGAAAACAAGCGTCTCGCGTCTCGTACCGTAAGTCAAAATTTCGCCGAAAATTCGATTAATTGATTTGTTTTTATTGTATTTTTTTTTTTCGTATATCGATCAGCAGCCGCGGGGCTTTCGCTCCGTCGCGGGGCCAATCGAGACGCTTCCACGGAAATCCGGCAAAGGTTTATCACCCGTGCGCATACGTGAATGTTCGTGGCCGGTTGCAACGGGGAGGAGGGAATCTCGCGGCTGTCGCTGAGAGCGAGCGAGAGAGGGCGACGAGAGCACGAGCGTTGTTATTACAGATGCCGTTTCGTACGAGGATCCCGATGGTGTATTTCAGGCACAAAGAAGAAGAGGAATGGCAGGAGGCGAAGGAAGCAGAAGACGGCGCGTAACGTCGCGCTCACGAGGATCCGGAAGGGATCATGTCGGGACCGATTCGGACGCCATTTTTCACACTCGATTGCACAGCGGCTATTATGAATTACAATCCAGAGAAAGACAAATTAATTCGTACACGACTCGTTCGAAATCAAACGTAAGTATAGAAAATCACCGTACGAGGTTTCTTAGTCTGGACACCAATCAATCGAATTAAATTACCGTACATTTAAACTCAAATATACTAAAAAAAAAAAAGAAAAAAAATATTCCACAAATCGCATAAGAATGACGATTGCATAGACTAAAAAGAAAAAAAAAAAAAAACAAAAATATTGGTAAATTCAAACGAAAATTCGTTGTCGACAGGTGTCCAATGTCTGAAGTCGAAGGATAAAGTGTATAATCAATCGTCGAATTTACGACAAACGAACGAACGAATATTCCGTGTGAAAAGAGACTTTTCGTTAAGGTTTGGATTTTAAGTTTTACCTTTGTTTTTACTGTTTCGCGATTGGCTCCTCGTAACGAGACAAGTGTCGGTGTAATTAACTGCGATGAATTTCAGGGACCGGAATAATCACGAGAGGGGTTGTCGTCGGAGCGTCGTGGAGCGAAGAAAGAAAAAAAAAAAACAAAAACAAAAAAAAAAGGACTGCGCCAGTAGGAGAGAATTCGTGCTGGAATAACATTGGATGAGACGCGGTGACGCGATGCGGTATTGTCAACCGGCAACGACGCCGATGCCAACCCGAGGACGACGGCGACAACGACGACGACGACGACGACAAAGTTCCCTCGAGCTTCACAGAAGCAGTTCCGTTGAACGTATCCTTCTGGTCGTCGGGGCTTAACGTGGCTTCGTCGAGCTGGCTCTCCGTCGTCGCTGCTGCGCACAGAGTACCGAGGAGTAAGATTCTCGAACGAGGAAGGGACGTCGAGAGCGACGGGGGAAGAGAGAGAGAGAGAGAGAGGAGCGTCGGGGCGAAACCAGGGGCCGTCCGAGGGGTGAAACAACACACCCCGTTCTCACTGGCTTGCTCCCTAAACGCGGCCAATAAAAACAACACTCCTGGTCTCACGTACCCACGGGGAAGCGGCGGAGAGAGGGAGAAATGAAAGGGAGAGAAAGAAAGAAAGAAAAAAAAAAAAAGAATGAAGAAGAGAATCGCTCGTGGACGAGTGAAAGAGAACGAGCTGGGAGAGAGAGGAGAGAGCCGCTCGTTGAATTATAAAAATAACAGAGCGTCGCCATCGCCTCGCGATCGAACAATTGGCCGATTCAATTCCCGTCGCCTGTCCGCATCGCTCCGGGTCCGGACGCACGTACAGTTGCGGGGAGAAGGCTGCGTGAAGGAAAAAAAAAAAAAAAAAAGAAAAAAAAAAGACGAGTATCGGAGTAGGAGCATTGTCACGGAAAATGCCTCGTCCTTACTCGCGGGCCATCGAAAATAATTCTTTCCGCAAGGAGGACCCATTGGGGAATTGAGAAGCGAAAAGCAGCGCGAGACGGCGAAGCTCATTCTTCGCACGGTATGTCTCACTCCGGTCATATACCGAGAACGAGATGCGCCAGGAAAGCGTGGCCGCGTTGCCCGAACTCAAAGAGATAAAATCTATAAATATGTGGGTGGCGCACGCGACCCATTCCAGTGTTTGCTCAACCAGGAATAACTCCACGGGTTTCTTCATTGGGCGAGTAACGAGAATAAGGAAGATGGAAGGAAGAATGAAGAAAAAAAAGAGAGAAGGAAAAGGTCCCAAAGAGGCTGGGGTTTGCGTGGCTCGACGTCCAGCTCGAGTCACGTCGCCACGATATTGGCGAGAATTGATCACCACGGTTCACCCAGTTTTCTCTCTCGGAGCCACCGAGAAATTCCTCGGAACCGAATGGGGCTTTCGGTAATTTGTCGTCACGTGCCGAGGTCGTTAATGATCATGAGCGGAGCCGCGGAAGAGACGAAGAGTCGATGCGAGACCAGTGGAGCGAAGAGAAATATGCGGTGCCCGGAGTGGGCAAAAAGAAATTATTCGAGGGCGACTCTCGGTTCGCCACGGGCTCGCTCTCCTCGGAGATGCGCGAGGAGCACGATGGGCTTGCATGTTAGTTAGCGGTAAACACAGCTCATCAATCTTACCGAGACGTCATCGTTGGGATAGCCGCGACTGCCGGGTGGCGACTGTACCGCAAGCCTCTCGTCTATTACGACTTCTTCGCTGCTACCGGATCTCCAAAATATCTTCGCTTCGCGGAGAGCTCGAGCGAGCCGCGCTGTCGGTACGTGACGCAGCTACACGTGTATCCATTAAATCCGTGAGGCGCCCACGGATGTATCGTCTATCTTATCGTTCGACGTCGACGCCACCCGAAGAGCAAAAAAACGACAGAGCCGATAGCCGCAAAATTTCTCTCCTCCGTGGTCGATGCTTTGATCCGGAGAATTCGGCTCTGGACGGACTTGGAAATTTCGTCGAGAGGTCGCGGCAGCGAGTCTCGCAAGTACGCTGCAAGAGCGAGCAAAGTAAATTAGAGCAAGTCGGACATGGATTGAGACACGTAATTTTCGGTTGGGAAAGAAAAATCATTAACCGGAAGAGAATGTCATACCCCAAATAAGTTGCATCTGATTTTGAAATATTTCGTAATTCGACCGGAAGCAACTTATTGCCGGTATGAGGTCACTTCTGATTTGAAAAAAAAAAACAATTATATTTGCAAAAGAGGAAGTTACGTATGAATGATAAATTACCAAAAAGGTAATTCAATGAGACGAAGAATTAATTTAATCGAGGTGAGATTAATTCGATTGATGCGGATACTCAATTATATAAATTTATATAAATATATGTATATATATATATGCGACTTGGTTGAGTTTCAGCACGAGGGTCGAGTCAACAGTCGCCATACTCGTGACACTTTGGCGAACGCCGTGTGGCCAATGGGGAAGGACGAGAGCGAAGGGAGCCCCGTGAGGTTTTGGTCCTCGAACGTGTACGCCACACCCTCCATTGTGACCACGTATCGACCGACCTCACGCCGTCGCAACCCCTGTCCTCCATCTCTCTCTCTCTCTCTCTCACTCTGCCCCTGGAACTTCCTCCTGGGTTCTCACAATCCACCTGGAAAATTAAATTGTTCATTGCTTCGTTATTCACACATTCACAAGTACGATACATATAACATAATACTATAAACTCCATAAATTTATATATACATATATATATATATATTCATATAATTTTTTATATCATTTTTCTCATATGGTAAAAATTCAAGATGGATAATACAATATTGTTTTCTAGGAGGGACGTTTGGTGAAGAATAGTATTGCAGAGGAAGTGCGACAAAGCTGACCGGGAATTTGATGAAGACAGACGGCTGAAGGGTGGAGCCATCCACTCGAGCTTCCGCGGTGAGAGAGAACCGCGAGCCAAGCTCTACCCCCTCGCACGCATCCCTCGAATAATATTTTGATAGCGCCCGACGAGATCCGCCACTACCAATCCTCCTCCCCTTCCCCTATTCCGTGGGCCCGCTCCGATACGTAGTCTCCCTCGCTCATCCGACCCACATATCCACCCTAGGAAATTATTTTTCACCCTGTATCATCCTTTCGCCTATTATCGGCTTCCCCCCCTCGTCCGTGCCAAAACCATTTTCCCTCGCTCGCTTCTTTCTATCACCTATGGTCGTTTGTACTGTCGCGTTATCATTTTGTCGCGCTGGCGTTCCTTGGGAAAACACCTGTGCCAGGTAGCCAGTGTAAACCAACGATGCCTGTCCAATGGACACGACGAGATACACCGTTCTCGATTCGCGACGACCCTCCTAATAGCTTCTATCGATTATCGAATAATTATGAATGGTTCGATCCTTTCGCGGACTGTGACTTATCGAATGGAAACCAAGAGTTTACGTTCTGGTAGCAAAATGTAAAAGTTAATTATTTATCGTCGTGGCAGCAGAAATTTTTTACGGTCACAGTAAAAATATTTTTGTGACTGCGAGGTATTTCGTTGATCCTGTATGGAGTCGAGGAATTAATTTGGATAATAAGATTCTTACTGTCCCAGTAAAATTATTTTTTCACTTTAATTTCGAAATGTATAAGGACATTACTTTTGAAGCAACTGTTTTATTTACTCCCCAGAGATTTTTGAGGCTGATGGCTCTTTGGCGAACAAGACGATTCAACGATACGATCAATGTCATTGTTACGACAAGTTGCAGCACAAATATAATATGCTGCATGGGAGGAGAAAGATTTTCACCTCATTTCTGACCCTGTTTCGACCGGGCAACAAACATCAACACCCATCGAAAACACCGGACTTTCCTCCCTTGTAATATAATTATACTAATTTCTTTACGTTAGTTCTAGATTCTAACCGAATGCATGCGCTTTATAATCAGTTATAAGCTAAATATTATTGGTTCTAAATATTGTTTCTGTTGGAAAGGTTTGCGACGCCGGTGGGACGGAAGCACCGTTAGAAGCCGAGTTCCTTCGAGTCTTCGTGAATCGAAAAAAGCACTGGCGGGTGACACAGAACGGCCGAAGAAGAAGAAGAAGAAGAAGAAGAAGAAGAAGAAGAAGAAGACGACGATGAGGAGTCTGAGAGAGCGAGTACGAACGGGGCAATGCCGAAGCTGTCTTCCTCAACGTCCTCCGACTGACAAGCCATCAGCCTCGAGACGACGCCTTCCCGAACTTATCCTATTTCTTCTTTCTTCTTTTTCACTCGAGTTCACCGTTTTGTTTCGTACGCGAGCTGCGCACCGTCCCAGCCTGCATTAAAAATAAATCCGACGGGCCTCGACGTTAGAAAAACTTCATTTCACGTAACGGGAAGTGAATTTGCTTCTTCGAAGCCCGATTAATTTGTTCGAGTCCCGGCCGATGATTCGCGTTTTTTTCTCTCATTGTCCGGAGAATCGGAATCCTCGTGGAAACTCGACGACGCGTGTGAGATATCGCGTGGTTTGTGCCGACGCGTAATCCACGATAATCCAATAAACGTCGTCGAGAAAATCTTCCATCGCTCGAGGATTTTTTTTCTAAAAGAGATGGGTAAACTATGAAAAAAAAAAAATAATAATAATAAAGATGCGTGGAAGCGAAGGTAGATTGGCAGCGAAGAGGACAGGTAGGGGATTTAAAGAATCCGTCAAATCTCTCGGGGGTTCTCTTTGTGCACCCTTCGGCTCTCGGGCCAACAAGTGCAACAGCTTTGTGTTTGCTCCTGATGGCCTCTTTGTCGTCGATACACTGCCAATGTTCCACCCTCATCTTCGCTTCTTCGTCATATTCTCGATGTCTTCTTCACCTCGGCTCGTTGAAATTGTTGCGCAACGGCGTTCGACACGGTGGCCGTGTCACGGTAATTCGCATGTTGCGGTGTCCGTGAACTCGAGCGTGAAACTCTCGGCAGCTCGCGTCGGAGCCCAAAGAGATTATAGCTTCGTCGCGCAGGTGATTCACGTGTGGCCTCGCCGCATTCGCTGCTCCATTGTCCGTGGCTCTAACAGAAAAGAGAGTATAAAAATGTGACCGGGATACACACAGAGAAATGTACGTGGATAGAGAGGGTGGCACGTAAACCCTCGTTGGTAGCTTTAGAGTCTGTTATGGGGTAGATAATTCCACAGCCAAATAGCACACGGTACGCGGGATTACGTGTCCCTTCGGAGGAATATAAAAAAAAAAAAAAAAAAAAATCCATCTCTCCTCGAGAATCCGTAACGGAATGTATATTCGTCGCGGGGATTCTCGACTGGACCACCGAGAGAGATTCTGCTCTACTTTTTTTTTGTTACTTTTTTTTTCACTTCTTTTTCTTCTCCATCGTCCACGCACTTCTCGTTTTACCTGCAGGTTTGCGGACACGCTGCGGTCGAGGGACTCATTAGTACTATAATTAAATTGAGTGTCGTGGTGGTGGTGGAGGTTTTACTGATGCGAGCATACCGAAGTCGTAAAGACGCGGTGCTCGACGAGGGGGTGAACCGTGGAAGAAAAAGAAGATGAAAAAAAAAAAAAAAAAAGGAGACTAGCGCATATATTCGGATGGGCGCCTAATTCGAGATGTTTATCCAAGGCTGGGCCCGGGTAGCTCGTACCACCGAGAAGATGAGAGGCGGTAGCGGAGAGGATCCCTTCTCGATATCCTCGCAGCTTCTCTTAATTCATACGCTGTTGTTCCAGCTTAAAGCTTAAACTCAGCGGAGTCGCGCGAGCTCGAGGAAATTTATTAAAACTGTTATGGCGCCTTCGGCGGAGTCTTCCGAGCGGTCATAGCTCACCGAATATCTCGCTCGGTTCAACGATAACTCCATGGCTCGATCATCGTCAGCTCGGAAACGTGGCTCGGGAGCCTACACGAAATTCCCGACGAGCATCGTCTTCGAGTTCCTGCAACAAGGTAAATACAATAATTATATTGAGAACGAAACCTTTCAACGTGAGATAATTAATTAATTATATTTTCACCAGGCGCAAGAGAACCGTGTTGACGAAGGACTGTCCATGTTGCCGAACAAAAATGTTTCTCTACAACTTTGCATATCCGTGGAGATGAACAATCGGTGAAACGTTTGTCCGGACAGCGACCGACGAAACTTCGTCCCCGGATGGAGCACTATGGAGATGCCCGAAGCTCCACCGAAACGGGAGAGAGGATGACGGGGAAGCCGCCTGTGAAACCGTCCGATGCGTCGCCGGAGAGCGAATCGAGCCCGAACCCGGCCTGGACGGTGCATCCGATTTGCAAATCGGTTTAACGAGAGAACCGTCGTCGTTCACTCTCTCGCTCCCTGTTGCCGTTCACTCCTGGACGCTGACGTTCACCCGTCGCTCCCGTACAATTTCACCGGTAAAATAACAACGGGCCTTGTTCGTCCTGGAGTTGAACCGGTTAACCAGCGGGTAGTCCGCATCCACAGGGTTGGCAGCGAGAGACGAGGAGTGAGCTTTCCATTCCGGTATCTGTTAATTAAATTGGAGAAACGTTGAATTATCCGGTAACATGATAATACGTTAATTACAAAACAAAACTTTGTGTACAGGGATTAACGTGCGAGTCCCGAAACCGTGAGGAAGAGATAAAAATTGACGAATGGACGGGGGAGGAAGAAAGAGCAAGCAGTAGCGCAGGGAGAAGGCGAAGGAGTGTTTGTTCAGCCGCAACTTCTCTAAATCTTTTGTGGCTGTATTGAGCCGGGAAGAGAAAAGTGAGAGGCTCCACGGTTGTCTCGTGCCCGGTTACATATGTGGCCGAGTATGGAATCCGTCTGAGCTTCTCTCCACGAACCTTCCGCCCACATCGGTATTGGTAAGAACCGTACCGGCTAAACGTGGATATCGAGGGTGAAGCGTAGGCGGAAGAAGCTCATTAGGATGATCGATAGACGAGGCTTCGTGCAAACGCGTTGCGTTATTGTGCAAATTAATTTTCCTTCATCCACGGCCGAAAGTACGTACTTTGTGGTTCGATCGCGATGCCCAAAGTCTAACATTTATGCTTCGGTATGGGCGGGCACGCGCCCTGTTCCAGTGACCAGGAAAAAAACTAGTTATGCACTGAACCGATGTACGAGGGAGCGAAAAAACAAAATTCAATACAGCCGACGAGTGTAACTCGCTACGAACGAAAAACCTCAAAATTGTTTTTGTGAATTTTAAGTTTCGTGTTCACATTGATAGTTATCATTTAAAAAACTGTCATGAAGATGAACATAGTCTCGTCATCCAGTGATTCGTCGGACGACGAAGAGATTCTCCGAAACTTTGATGCGGAAGCTAATCTTATTATACCGACACATACATTATCCAAAATATCTGCTGACAGATATTTGTCAAAGTATGAAGCCTACAAATAATGGTTGGTAGATCACAAACAATTCATTGTCTAGTTCGGATGAGAGTAACTTGATTGTTTTGTTTTGTCCGTTTAGATGTATTTTATGCCCGCCTCCCCGACCAGCCGCACTCGCTTCACTCGTGCCGCAAATGTCCGGGCGGGCATCGAAACATACTAGAGTATTGATTTGCAACGATTGGTGATTTCTCAGTTAACGTACTTCCGGCCAAAAATAAAGAAAAGAACGTATACGATTCCTGCACTGCGCGCAGTGCAGGGCTCTCAAACTTTCTGCCCTCGTAGAGTAATATACTATTGGACAAGTGGGGCAACAGAATGGAAACGTTGAAGTCATTCAAACGTAAGATAAAAGAGAAAACAATATACCGGGAATTTTTCTTGTCTCATGCAACCCAAAGAGTTTGGCTCTGCGCCAAGAAATCTCTCATTGCCTTGAGGCCCTCAACTTTTCATGACTATTCGTGATCATCGTTAGACTCTAAATGGCATTGATTGAGAAGAAAATTGAGGAAACGCGACAGTCGAAGTGACCGTGATCGAGAAAACAACGGGGGTTTTGAGTTGTCGAGAGGAGATAACAGGCGGAGAGTCGTGAGACTTCTCGTCACCTCGTCGAGCCTAGAAGCGGTATTATCAACGTCGGTCGGATTATACCGTAGGCCGAAGCCACGGGAGACCTTTGCTATATCGTTTAGCTCCATGTCGTTTGCTCGGAACACAGATCGGCTGTCTAAAAGACACGGAGCAACGGCCAAGACAAACCCAAAATGCTTGCTAACAAAACAGTCGGAATTAGCCAGGGTGCTCCTAGCGCGCGTGCGCGCCCGTTACCCCGCGGAGGCGACGGAGACCCGCTCTCTTCCTTCCGCTTCTTTCCCCGCGTCTCGAGCTTCCGAGCGGAGGATGATAAACCACGGAGACGACGTCCACGCCACGGATCGACCACTGACTTGAAACTTTCCTCGTTGCAAGTCACACCGGACGTGATTCGATCGGGCTTCCACGATCGCTCCGACGAGTACCTTGAAAACGGAAAGAACGACGAAATACAATAACCGAATAACAAGGAAATAAAGATCCACGCTTACGAACCGGCCAGACGAATTTTCCTCGTTATCGTCGTCGAGCAATCTCTCACGTTTTCCTCCTGCGACAAGCAAACAGAGACGAGTATGTTAATAATAATTAAACGAAAAAAGAAAAAAAAAAAAAAACAAATCAAACAAGAGAAAAAAAAGTGAGTGCAGAGGTGAAATCGAGAGACTCGGGACCCGCACCTGTGCACACGAATATCCGGCTCTGCAACCCGAGAAACATTCGGCTCCCGACTTATATAACTCACACGGATCCGCGTGGAAACGGCAATTCGATTTTCTCATCGGCTGGGCCAACCACGAAAATTCTATGAAAGTCGATGTGTAACACCGGATATGAATATTTGGTCTTTGCGAGAAAGCCGACCAGATCGGAAGGCACAAATTCGCAGGAATATCAAAATATGTTTAGCGGGGAAAATAATTATGCTGTCACGAAGCTGTCCGTCCATTCGACCAGGATTACTCGACACGCAATAGAAATGGGTTCCCCTATTAAATGCATTTAAATGGACTCGCACCATGGTGCGTTATGGGGGCAAAAAAAAAGGGCTGAGTTGCGAACGATCGAATAATACCGGGGAGCCGTGTGTGTTTAAGCAGCGGAGATAGAGCCGTGCAGAATTGTTCGTAGACGCGGCAACGGGTGCAGGACTAGGAACCCTATCTGGTCGAGCCAACCGCGGAGTATCGCTGCTCCGAAACCGCGCATCCAGATAATCCTCGTCGTGTCCCATTGATATGCTGATGGCGGTACTTGTCGCGTGAAATTGCCAGCCGGTATCCATATTGCCAGCGCCACAGTGCTCGGGCCACGCAAGCCGACAGCGAGGGAGAGAGTACATTGTGTCCGTCGACGAGGTTCGATTCCGATGGGCCGTTTTTTTTTTTCCATCGACGCATTTCTCCGTGCCTTTTCATCACGAACGAAGTGGACGGAACGGCGAATCCAATCCTATCGCTCGTCGGCCAGCCGCTTCTCCCGATTTCAGCCGGTGTTCCGCCATGGACGACCTGTTTTCAGATTAATTTTTCATTACCGATTCATTTCACATTAATTTTTTTTTTTCAAAGTTCAAATCCGTGCAAGAGATTTCCGGTTATATTTTTTTTCTGATCAAGGAAACATTGAATTTTTTAAAAAATAAATGGCGATCAATTGTGATCAATTGTGGAAGATCAATCACGCCAGTCCATGCTGTACGAAGTGAACGAACTTTTTGCAAATTATTTTCTTTCACTATCAGAGCGCGTTGTTTTTTTTTTGTCAAGTGTGAATTTTCAAACGGATTCACACGAGGTGAAAGAAGCAGTTGCAGTCGCTCACGCTATTTTTTCCCTCTCTTGTGCTAAACGATTGCCACATTTCTATGCCTGCAAGGGGAATGCAAACTGGCCGAGTGTCAACGAGAGGAAAGAAGAATTCACTTTTCCTCTGCCATGCAAAAAATCGTCGATCCTCCTCCTTGCCCTGCAAACATGAAATAGGTCCATTTTAGCGTAGTCGAAAATATTACACATACAATTTTGGGCACATTAAGAATGCCAATTGCAAATAATAAAGTGGGAAGTAAAAAATAATTTAAAAAAAAAAAATCCGTAAGACTCGAACGATTGATACTTGCCTCTGTCATCGACTTGCGACGATCGTCTCGACTCGAATAGAGGACACGCAGCAGAGCAACTACATTGAAGATGTTTCGAATGCGCGGCAGCGGAAACCGTGCGAGCAGCGGATCTGCAACGCGCTGTGTTTGTTATCTCTGGTATGTCTCTCGGGCGTAAACCGTGGAATTATGTCGAAGCGATAGACACGATCCAGGCCAGGTTCCCGTGCATTTGCGTGGTCCGACTCCGTGGCGAATTTCCGATCGGGAGACTCTTACAAATTTGCAGAGCAACCGCACAGGCTGATCGTCGTTGTCTCGCACCATTCCCACGCCGGATCCAGAAAGAAGCCTAAAAAAAAAAAGAAAAAAATATAAAATCTCAGTTTGAAGAATGGTTTTCTCGTGAGCGACGGGAAGACCTGTCATTCCTTCGACGTTCGCGGAGAAGAAGTCGAGGAAACGAAGAAGCACCCTGGGTTCACCCGGAGACAGTGGAGCCCGGAATTAAATTTCATCTCTGTGTAAACACACGGGGAAGACATGTGACACGCGGGGATTCTCCGGCTCGATCTCTCGGTGGTGATTCTCGGCCAGTTCGACCTAGGGATCCTTCGCTGTACCGTCGAGGGTGAAATTGTCGTTACTTTTTTTTTCTCTTCCCTTCTTCTCAGCTGAAGCATAGAAACGAGAAACAATTACACAGCGAAGCTACTCAGCTCGGCCTATCGACCGGAGCTTCGAACACGAAATTCCCGGCTGGTTTATTGTTTCTTGCTCGGGGGAATAAAAAGGGAATACTACCTTACGCACGGCACGCGGTAGAGCCGTAGACAGTGGGTATCCGCGTGAGTCCACACACACTTGGCTTCGTTGAGATAGGTCAGGGGGTTGCAAAGCACGTGACGGAGGCGGCGCTCGGTATTCCGACGCGTTTATTTTCCAAAGGTTTTTCAATATCCTAAACACACTCGTGCCGGTTAACGCGCTATCGGGCGTTCGTCCTGACGAGTGTCCTGTTCGTCACAACGGAACGTCGTCCGGACAAGAAAGATCCGTTTTGTCGTCGTCCATGAGGTTTTCGTCTCGAATAAAACATCGCCTGTGACAAACAAAAATGACAAATAAATACCAGAAAAATCTCATTTTCGAACGTAAAAAAAAAAAAACATTTTTAACGAAAATCCGCCTGCTCATCGTCAACGGGAGGTTAGACGTAAAGAAAAGCGTCGCGATAACGGTCAATTGACTCAATATTAACGACACGTGCCAGGTATATCGAAAAAATCGCCGTAAAAATGCAACTCATCGAGGCTCGTCTATCAAAACCTTCGACTGTGCAGCGATTGAAAAATTGAAGCGACACCGAGAAACGATCGAGCGTATCGAGCCAACGATTATCAACATTTTTAATCCTCTTATTCTCACGAATAACAATGGTGTTGGATTTTCGATAGCGCGAAACGATTCACTCACCTCTTAGCTCTCCTATGAATTATGCGGCTCGTAACGGGGACACTTGTTCGATCCTTCCCAATGAAGTACACCCGAGTGACGCTGTCTCCAAGGTAAACGTTTCTCTTGGCATGAGCGAGTTCTCGTTCCGGACCGACGACCGAGAGGACTCCGCTCTTCTCGTGTCGTCGACGATAGAATAGAATGGAGACGTCCGCGCAGATCTGTTCAAGTTAACGTACATATACAGTACAATATTCGACTATCATTTAATTACCTTATACATAACCTATGATACTTACAAGTTGTCTATATATATTCCATATTTACTCATATATATATATATATATATATATATATATATATATATATATATATATATGTGTGTGTGTGTGTGTGTGTGTGTGTGTGTGTGTGTGTGTGTGTGTGTGTGTGTGTGTGTGTGCGTGTGCGTGCGTGTGTGTGTGTGTGTCTGTGTTGTTTAAGAGCATATAGATATATGCTCTTTAGTACCGTGGGCCACACACACACACACACACACACGCGCGCGCGCGCGCGCACACGCACACACACACACACACACACACACACACACACACACACACACACACACACACACAGCCATACATATGTGTGAGTGTGTGTGGTTCGGTGTGTATACATATACACATACGTGCATACATATATATATATATGTACGTATGTGTGTGTGTATATATATATATATATATATAAGAAGGGGGAGAGATAGAATGATTCGGTGGTAAGTGTAACCGAAGTGGCCCGTGGAATCCAGCCTCGTCCCTCCGAGTGGCAGGAAGATGGTGGCAAGAGGTGTCCCTCGAGTGTTTTCGCAAGGCGAGAGTCGAACCCTTGGAAAAACAGACGCCAAATTGAATCCTCCGAGTATAAGAAGGAACGCGACCTCGCGCCTTCTCCACGTCGCTCTATATTCCATCGTCATCTCTTTATCGGTCCTTCACTCCGAGTATAATACCAGCGCGGATACTTCGACCCGTGGCCCCGAGCATATTTCCAACTTTGGCCCCGTGCTCCTCGCCACATTGTCGAATCCCATCGGCGCGCCTCGCTCGGCGCACGCCGCGCGATACACAATTCCTCCGTCGCTCCGGCCGTCTACGAAAGAATTTGAAAATAACAACAAAAAAAATGAACAAAGGAACCGCACCCTCTTATCAAAATTATCCCGGTGACCAGCGGTGCGAGTCCGAGGGATTGTGCGAAAAAAAAAAAAAAAAAAACAAACGAAACATAACCTTAAAATAAAAAACAGTCCTTCATTATCGCCGACCATAAATACACGCTGCATAGACATACATCTATATATATATATATATATATATATATATATATATATATATACATATATTTGAAAAGAAAAAAGGAAATTCCACGAGACTAAAAACGTGGGCGTGACCCACCGTTGACAAGGTAGAACGACGATGGAATAACCTCGCGAAGTCTTCGTGACGCGAGGATAGCGAGTAGACGCGTTTGAGAGGCGTGAACGGCGAACGGGTTAATTCCGTGGTCTCTCGGATGGTACGATTGGTCCGGTGTAACGTAACGGGCGTGGCTCGCCGTGAGTTTCCAGCCAATGGTATCCACGCGCGGTTCCGCGTTCTGGGCTGGGCTCGACGATTTTCCGGATTTTTCCTCGTCCACCCCCACTCCCGCGCCGAAATTTCCCCCACCACGAGCGCTGATAAACCGTCGCCCCCCCCCCCCCTCCGTCGGCGTTGTGCGAACGGTGCGGAGGTTTCGCCGGCTTCGAGAGCGAGCAACGGGACGAGGTAGTGGGAAGACGGTGGTGGGTACGCTGGAAAAGCTCGGTCGACGCTGCCCGCGCAGCCAGGCCTCCGAGGCTTCGACTCCGAGCGCGACGACACTCCGCCACGAGCCCGACGAGGCCCCAGTGTGTTTTTACTCGGGGCTGAGTAAACGAGCGCCCTGTTGTGTATAATAATACCGCGCGAGGAGAGCCGAGACGAGCGTGACCCGCGTGCACGAGACGACTACCCGAATCCGGGACGTAAGCCCGTCTACGCGCTGTTTCAACCCGTCGGCCGAGGACACGTTCGAGCAATCGCGAAAAATTAAATCGGCGAACGACAAAATACCGTGGATCGTTGTAGACGAGAGGTGCGCGACGAGAAGTCGATCCTCGGCGGACTAAATATTCTCACCGGAACGAAAGTTCGCGAGCGAATGACTGAATTAAAAAAAAAAAAAACAAAAAACACACAAAAAAAAAATAACAAAGAAAATACTGTGCGGAGTGATTCGGGGGTCGGGGGAGGGGGAGGGGAGGGAGTTTTGGGATCGCGATGAAGTGAGAAATCGTCCCGCGCAGATTTTCGGAGAGTATAGTTTCGCGTCGGACGTGAAGCGCGGCCGGTGCGACGGAAAATTAATAATCGAAGCGAGTGTCGATCCGCGCACCGAAGTGTCCCGGAGACAAACGTCATTGAGATGCATACGCTGTTCGGTGAGCAAAACGCGTACTACCGTCACGCGACGGGCGTGCCGGTCGGTATGGGCGCACCGTCTTATCCGGGCGTCGGTGCGGCTCCGGGTTATTACGAGCAATATCGTTACGGGGGTTACGCGACAGCCGGTGGTTATCCGGTGGCCGGAATAACTCAGCAGCACATGCACCATCCCGGCAAAGACATGGTGAAGCCGCCTTACTCGTACATAGCGCTGATAGCTATGGCGATACAGAACGCGCCCGACAAGAAAATAACGCTCAACGGAATATACCAGTTCATAATGGAACGTTTTCCGTATTACCGTGAGAACAAGCAGGGCTGGCAGAATTCCATAAGACACAATCTGAGTCTGAACGAGTGTTTCGTGAAGGTGCCGCGGGACGACAAGAAGCCGGGCAAGGGGAGTTACTGGTCCCTCGATCCCGACAGTTACAATATGTTCGACAATGGTTCCTATTTGCGCCGCCGGCGGCGCTTCAAAAAGAAGGACGCACTGAAGGAGAAGGAGGAGGCGATGAAGCGTCAGGGAATGGTGACGGACAAGAGGCACGAGGAGACGAAACCCCTCGTCGCTGGTAGTCTGCACGCGTCGGAAAACACGACGGCGAAGAAACTGTCGGTTATGGATTGCAAGCAGCCGAAACGCGAGCCGATGAACGAACAACAGTCGCACTGTATGGGTAGCGTGGTTGGGAAATACGGGTGTCACCCGGTAGGGTCGATACAGGAGGGAAACAAAACGACGACGACGACGACGACGACGAGCGGGACGAGCGGGACGGTTATACAGAGCGGACTGGGCCACCAGCCGAGCGGACATCAGGTTCATTCGGGACACCCGGTGGTGCATCAGGAGGTGACGATGAACGACGTTACGATGGGTCTCGATCCGGCGGCGTTCAGCGTCGACGCGCTTATCACGAGCAGGGACAACGGCTCGATCATGAGCTCGTCGAGCAGCAGGGATCACGCGCACGCGCACGCGCACGCGCATCACCCGCACGGCCTGCAGCATCAGCACGGGCCGCATTCCAGTCACAGTCACGCGCTCATGGCCGCCGCTTCGAGAGACCCGATGAGCTCGATAGGCGGCAGAGATATCGCAGGTGGCACCGTCGCCGCGACTACTACCGCCGCGGCCATGATGGCGTCTGCTGGCTACGGTCACGTGACCACCTCCAGACTCAATCCCTCGCCGCCCGTCAGCATGTATCCGGCCTACTGTCCGGCGTCCTCCACCGGCGGTTACATTATGGATCACGGCGATTACAACGCGACGACCGTCAGAAATCACGTCGCGGGACACACGCAATGGTATCAGGAATCGGCGAGTCCCGATCCCGGAGCGATCTATCAGGACACACAGTCGCCGAGTTGTCAACTTTACAGGTTAGATTTCACATCGTCACGGAGACTGAGCGTACCTCGTTGTCCCGTGACTTGCGGTCCTACGCGTTCCGATGTACACCCTGTTGCAATACGATTTCATTGGATAACTTTGCTTCCGTCGTTTAGCCTCGACGGATGACACGGTGAGACGAACGGTGTTTCTCAACGGGGGATTCGCACGATGCCCGAGACATGGGAGAGAGTAATGGCCGGCGACGACCAGTTTTTTTTAACGACAAAGCCTCGAATCTCGGAGAGAAGAGAACAAACGGTGGAAGCAAAGTTTCACCCTCGACGATGATGTTTTATTATTATCGACGCGATGGAATTAAATGTCGTCGCACCGAACGAAACCAACGTCGTCGGACGATGATCGTACAAACGATAAATTTAGAATTTTTTTTTTTTTTTTTTTTTTCTTTTTCTTCAATCTGAGACAATCCTCGGGTTCAATTTGATAGACGCGATGCACGGTACCGTCCGAATATATAAACATTCGGCACAAGAGTAACAACGGCTATGCACATTGTGTTGCCGGAGAGTCTTGGCATGGATTTCATTCGGTGCGAATGATATGTTTCGCAATGACTTCGCAAGCGAAGAGAGACGTGGACGAACGAATGCTCACGTTTTTTTATTCTATTCATTTTATTTTGTTTTTCCGTCTTTCCTTCAGATCGAGTCCGCCGACTCCCCTGTCGTCGGGAGCCGCACCCTCGCCGCCGCTCTACCATCGGTATTACCAAGACTGCAACGCCGTCAACACCAGCGGCAATTTACCGATAACGCTTCACAAATACTGAGAGTACAGAAACTCAAGGTCCCACGGCCGGGATCTTGACTCGTCATCGGCGTCGTCGACGATCAACGATTCTAATCAACACGAGCTCCAGGCTTACAGCGATCCTTGTCCGGTGTACGTGAAACAGGAGTGGTCGTCGTCGCCCGAGGAGCTGCCCAAAGAATGGAACTAGAGTCGAAATCCGATCGCCGCGACGTCGGATAATCGGCGCTGGCTTGTGCAAAAGAGAACGTAAATTGAACGAGAAAAAGAAAAAAAAGGAAGCAAACGGATAACGAATTCCCCGAGTCGACGATAATCGACGGGACACCTGTGCAAATTGTCGCGGTGCTAGCACGAACTGACCTAGCTCAATCCGAGAGATGCTTTTTGTTTTCTTTAAATTCTTTTCTCTTTCTCTCGTTCGATTCTCGGGTCATTTTCGTTCGAGACGCACGCGCGCGCGAATCGTTTTTTTTTTTCACTCTCGCTGGCGATGGACAACTGTGCAAACGCCGCGTGTAACGAGCAAGGGAACGTGCAACGAGCGGAAGACGCAAACAGGAACAGACGGCGAGGACGTTGTGTTTCGCCGGTTCATGGCCGCGTATATATATATACATATATATATATATATATATGTGTGTGTGTGTATATATATATGTATATATTTGTTTGCCGATTGTCTGCTTGGCGTCGTCGCAACGACACAGACGAGGACGAATCAAAGTCACCTGTCGAAATATTTCGCGACGATTTAAATACACCTGGCTGAACAACACGGTGATATTCGCGGGGTCGAAGAAAATTCCACGCTGCAAGTCGGGACTCGTCGAGTCAACGGATGGGCATTTACGGTCCTTAACGGGCGTTGCAGCGATCGGTCAGCCAATTGGGACAAACCGAACCTGCCATTTTTTATGGAACTCTTGTTTCAAAAAATCATTGGAAAAAATTAATTTAGAAAAAAAAATGCTGCTTCGGATGAAGGCTGCTCTGGAGAATGGGAAAGCCTCGTCGGAAGCCAACCAGTTAGCAAGCCAATTGGGTGCGCCGATCTCTGCGAGTGCAACGACAATTAACGGTTCCGTCGCTCAGAAATATCCGATTGACCGAACGGATCGGGTCGATCGTTTCGTCTCTCGGCGCCGATCCTAATTTCCATCGGCAATCTCCAAACATTGTAAGCGTCATTCCTGAGCATCCGCGGTCAGTACTCGAGATAGACTTTCGTAATACAGAGAGCTGAGATATAATTTATTCGGTACGGCGCCGTCGGCATTTAAAGCCGCTCGGTGAGAAACGACGTACACAAAAAAAAAAAAAAAAAAAGAGAGAAGCTAACGATAAAAAGAAATATGTGAATATAGAAGAAAAAAAAAAACAAAAAAGAAACAAATAATAATAACTCGCACGCGTTTATGAGAATTAGATTCGAGCCGAGTCCAATTTGCTCGCTCCCTCGTTAAATGCCCTTAGATACCAATTCTGCGTGTATATTATTATTATTATTATTATTATTATATGAAGAGTAAATATATTAGAAATAGATTGTATAGATGATAGTCTGTATGTACGATAGTGATGTATATGCGCGTTTCACGAGTAACGGAAGAACTATTATTATTATTATTATTATTATTATTATTATATTAACTTAGGATATTTCGCTCGGACGCGAACGTTCCACAATAAATATTATACAAAGATCGAATCGAATTTCGTCATCATTCACAAATAATCCTGCAACGAATTTCCGGATACCTTGACATTTTTTCTTTTTTTTTTTCTCTTATTCTCGTCCGGTTAGCTTCGTGCACAAAATGGCCGGCCGTTCGTCCAGCGCTTTCGTGTGTAATGGACGACGCGTTTGAATTTCCCGCCCAAACACCATGGCCACTATATCATTCGGCGTCTTAACTTGGTGGTGGCAGGGGGTGGGGGGGGGGGGGCTGAGAAGTTGGTCGATTTACGAGCAAACACATGGACACAAACCGCGGTCGGCCATGGATCACGAGAGGGAGAAAGATCTTCGCGCCGACGCTCGACGAGATATATGCATTGATTATACTTCCGCGGATACTTGCGGCCTGTAAGACTCTCCCGGTGTGTACACTAACGCGCCGGTGCAGAGCCAAGCATTGCCAGTGGTTGATGCCAGGCCGACATTTAATATACGCGAGTCAAGACAGATGTTTCTCGGGGGAGAGGTTAGGGCATGTTACATCCACCCAAACATTCGTGATCGCGCGCGCGCGCGCCCTGCCAGTCAGAAAATTTTCATCCCGTTCTCGAGCGGACACGAATTATAAATTACTTCGCCTGGCGTCTTCCCTCACGGTCGACAAGTTTATGGACGTTTATATGCCAATCTAGCTGCCAGCGAGGTTAAGGGACATCGAAAGAAACACAAGCAAACGGAATGGGATTCCCCCGGATATTTAACAGTTGAAATTCGTCGATGCGACCGACGGCTGGAAATTTCAATAGTCGTAACGCAGATGTGTGCGGAGAACGGTGAAGTCTCTTACGATATTATCGGACAGTCGCGATTCCACCGGTGCGACGAGATATTCGATGAGGTATAAAAGTTAAATAATCATAATAATTACGCGTCTTTATTACTATTATTATTGATGATGGAAGTGTGTTTTTTACAGAACGCAGTTATCCGAAGGTAACGTGGAGCGAACGTTAGAAAAGTGCACAATCTCTGACGACACGGATGTTCAATTCTACTCTATTGTTATTTGAGGTTATGCGAATGGTATTTGGGTAGTTCGTAAAGGAACGGAAACAATAATTGCCGTGTTCGAATGGAATTATTCCAATCGCTATGACGTCTTGTATTTCGAAATAACATAGAAGAATTGGATTGAGTAACATTTGAAATGATATCTTTGGGGTGATATGATTGGTATTTGGATACTTGGTAAAAGAAGAGAAATAACAATCACCATTTTTTTTTTTTCATACAATTATATCAAAATAACATAGAAGAATCGGATTGAGTAACATTTAAAATAATATCTTTGGGGTGATATGATTGGTATTTGGATACTTTGTAAGAGAAGAGAAATAACAATCACCATTTTTTAATTCAATTATATATCGAATAATATAATTTGATACTTATACATCGAAATAACATAGAATAATCGGATTGAGTAACATTTGAAATAATATCTTTGGGGTGATATGATTGGTATTTGGATAGATCGTAAAATAAGAGAAATAACAATCACCGTTTTTTCATACAATTACATATCGAAATAACATAGAAGAATTGGATTGAGTAACATTTGAAATGATATCTTTGGGGTGATATGATTGGTATTTGGATACTTGGTAAAAGAAGAGAAATAACAATCACCATTTTTTTTTTTTCATACAATTATATCAAAATAACATAGAAGAATCGGATTGAGTAACATTTAAAATAATATCTTTGGGGTGATATGATTGGTATTTGGATACTTTGTAAGAGAAGAGAAATAACAATCACCATTTTTTAATTCAATTATATAACGAATAATATAATTTGATACTTATACATCGAAATAACATAGAATAATCGGATTGAGTAACATTTGAAATAATATCTTTGGGGTGATATGATTGGTATTTGGATAGATCGTAAAATAAGAGAAATAACAATCACCGTTTTTTCATACAATTACATATCGAAATAACATAGAATAATCGGATTGAGTAACATTTGAAATAATAACTTTGGGGTGATATGATTGGTATTTGGATACTTGGTAAAAGAAGAGAAATAACAATCGCCATTTTTTCATACAATTATATCAAAATAACATAGAAGAATCGGATTGAGTCACATTTAAAATAATATATTTGGGGTGATATGATTGTTATTTTGATACTTGGTAAAATAACCGAAATAACAATCACCATTTTTTAATTCAATTACTCCAATCGCCATGACGTCTTGTATATCGAAATAACGTAGAAGCATTGGATTGAGAAACAGTTAAAATAAAATCTTTGGGATGATATGATTAGTATTTGAATACTTGCTAAAAAAAAAAGGAAAATAACAATCACCATGTATAACTACAATTATTCCTCTAGCTTTGATGTCCCGTCTATCGAAACAAGATAGTAGTTGAAAGAATATCTTCGGGGTGATATGATTGGTATTTTGATACTTTCAAAAAAAAAAAAAGAAAATAATAATCACCATGTATAACTACAATTATTTCTCTATCTTTGACGTCCCGTCTATCGAAACAACGTAGAAACATCGGATTGATTCACAGGTAAAAACAATAATTTTCGAGTGATATGATTGGTATTTGGATACTTGCTAAAAAAAAAAAAAGGAAATAATAATCACCATGTATAACTACAATTATTCCTCTAGCTTTGATGTCCCGTCTATCGAAACAACATAGAAGCATCCGGATGAAGCTCAGCGGTTATAATAGCTTCGGGGGAACCTGAAGATTCGTCTGTGGGCGACGCATCCAGCTTGAAATTTCAATGGGACACCGTAATACAGATGTATCAAATTGTTCGACGGACACGGATCTATCATCGCCGAAGGGCAGCCAGGACGAGAGCGAGATGTTGGGCTTGCACAATGAAAAGGTTCTCGCACGCTGCACGAGAAAAAGAGCCACGGGAAAGTTGTGCCGAAAAGCAGGATCGACCAGCGCGTGCCTGGAGAACGCTGAGCGTCGTTGAACACCGAGCGTTTCAACTGGAAGCGACGCTTGATCGAGGGTTGATTTTCGCCCTGGGCTGGGATTTTGGGCGCGTACATCTGCCACAAGGAACACGCGCCTCGGACGAGTTACGTTGTTGGACGCGCCTTGGCGAGTTTCAACATTGACCGAGACAACTCGTGCAACTAGAAAAAAAATATAATTGCGTTCTCGCTGCACCGGTGCATTTTTTTGCAGCTAGAATGATTTAAAAATGTTTTTTTGAAAGTATCAATCTCTCAGATTTGAAGAAATATTTTAACGTTACGTAAAAAAAAAATAATTGATGCATCCCATCAAATTATTCAAATGGAATAGTCGTAAATTATATATCTTCGGATATTTGATTCCACGTTTCATCGATATATTGTTTTTTTTTTTGGATTTTCCGTGCTTGTGCAATTTGGATCGGCGATGAAACTTTTAACATTTCGCCAGAAGGTAAAAAGGAAACATTTGCGAAACACTTTTAAGACGAGAGATCAATGAGCAGACAAAAAATATTTTCACGCTTCAAAAATATTCGCAAATATTTTTTAGTACTCATCGAATGTTTTTAACGAGGATAAAAATATGTTGGAATACTTTGAAAAAATATGTCCATGCGGTGGATAAATAAGCGGAAGAAACGCGACGCGGAGAATGGAATATCCGTCGTGCGTGGATGTCTCGTTAATCATAAAGTTGGGTGATTACATTATCGTGACTGTAAGAAATAAGCAGCGGATTATTAAAAAACGGTAATGACCCGAAGAGTCAGAGAAAATTTGTACAGGGTCGGAGGGTGAACTCGGGGATGAAAAGTCAGTAGCTTCGCAACTGCAAACACTCCAGTGATCCTTTCGAAAATACGAACGGCAAACATTCTCGTTGGGGGGCTTTCTGCATCGTGGCGAGGTGGCGGTGCGCGTTATGTACATTTGGAATTTGAGCCACACTCAAATACCACACGGTCGAGTCCTCGATATCGCCAATTCGCTAAAATAACTACAGCAATATTGGACATGAGAAAATGTACCAAAACTAATTTAATTATTTTTCTTTCCTTCATAAATCGTGACGATAAAATTTCTTAAAAAATCTCCAAACGAATCTTCGCCAAAATGAGCTTGAAAAAAAAAAAAAAATGTTCAATCATAACTCCTTTCAAATTCACTCGACAAAATAGTATCGAAGAAATGTGGAAAAAAATATTTCGTTGATTTTAGTAATTCTAATTTTGTATTTTTTTTTTTTTTTTTTTTTCTAAGCAGTTAAATTTTTTTCTCAGCGACGTTGAAAGCCGGAACGAATTAGCGACGACGCGTTCGTAATAGCCATGAAATCGTCGATTCGTCGAAAAAAAAAGAAGGAAAAAGAAAAAGAAAAAAAAAATGAAAAAAAAAAAAAACCGAAAGAAGTTCCACGCACCGCTGTAGCGACGTGGGGTCTTGATAAAATAAACACGGGAGTAACGCGCGTGGCTCGTATCTCTTGTCCCTTTCGGTCCGGCGATAACGGAGCCTCGCACCGTCTCCGTCAAGTCTCCGTATCGTTTTTTCTTCCGTCTTAATTGTAAACGGAAGCCCACGGCACGTCACGGGCCTGTGGGAAAGTGCGTCGAGGCACGAAAATATCTCGTTCAATTTTTCTCCATCGAGACACCAAAGAAAATCTCATTGGCGTCCGCGATAAACAATTGACCACGTGTGTAACATAACTAATCGCAGTTTGTTTTCCACGTTTCAAACATTTTTTCGCGTGACGAAGAGTCCCTCGAATTTCGCCGGATCAATCTGACCGAGCTGTTGCATTTCACCCCGTCGTCCACTTGTTGGAAACAATTCTGAAGCTTCGTTGAATATTCGTCCATGACTGACGCATCCTTCGGATGATTTCAACGATGGATTTCTATCTCCACGACGTTGTCTAGCATCGTGCATTTTGAGCGTGGCTTTCGCTTCTTCTCTGTCCCCTCGAATGCCTGAACGAGAGAGACGTCAGGTGTACGATTTCCCAGAGCAACCCCACGGCTAAACGTGAAACTGTTCTCTGGAAATGCTTCTGGAATTCCCTTTCTCTCTTCATCCTCCTCGTCCTCGTTGTCCTTCGACCCTCTGGAACTCTGGCGTTCACCCTCTTCGCGTTTCTACCAACCGCAGAGCTCCCCGTCGCTTCTTTCGCCAGTCTACTCCAACAGGAAGGCGAATTGAAATCTGCAATGGAGGACAAGCCGTATAACATTCCGAATATTATTGATCACACACAATCATAAGAGTCGCATGTGAGAGACGGAAATAAAAAATTGTTTCTCACCGGTTCAGTGGTATTTTCTGTGGTTCGAGATGGGAATTAAATTGGAGCGAGTTTCGAGGGAATTTCTTGGATTCGAGTAATCGAGAGTTATTTTTAATTGTGGTGAAGCTAAGTGCTCAGGAGGAGAGTGAAGAAAAATTGTTCTTCGGTAACGTCGTCGAATTCTTCGGAATTATTGACAACGTTACCGAGGCAATTTAAATATTTGACGCTGTGAGATTTTTTAGAGCAACGATAAGAAAATTGCATGAGACATTTCTGTGATCAAACGAGAGAGACAAAAATTAATGGAAATAAAATTCTTAGACAGTTCCAAGACTTTTTGGGGACTTGGCGGATTTCAGAGACACCGGGAAATAAATGTCGACTGTCTGCGACACGAATTTTGATTTGAAAAAAATTAAATTAAATAAAATAAAATAAAATAAAATAAAATTGCTCCGACAAGGTTCGCAGCCTGTCTTTGGTCGGGACGTGTCGCGCAGCGAAATTGAATCGTCATTGGGAAATTAAATGCTGGATTGCTTGTGCAAACATTGATTCGTCGCGTATTAATCGCGGCCCGACGGCGAGAGTCGGATCTGCCGTGACTGCTCCAAAACGATTCCCATTCCGGCACGAGAACTCCACTCGAGGCGAGGGTAGCGCGCGACAGTTTAATTGATATACGAGTGGACAACCCTCCGTGTGGAGAAATTTTCCCGTTGGTGAGTCCGTCGTGTCGATGGCTCGAGGACAGCCGGTACGAGCAAACGACATCAAAGCCTCGAGCAATGCAGCTCGGCGCGCGTTATTCCGAGTTGCTCCCTCGCAGCTCGACCGATTCACCGTCGCTCCCACCTGCGTACGAAATTCAAAAATTACAATATCGCACCTTGCGATTAAAATAAAAAATAATAAGAACGTATAAAAAAAAAAAAAAAAAAAAATACTAATAAAAAATTAAAAAAAAAAAAAAAAAAAAAGAAACACAAAAATACAATTAAAAATTTAAATCTCACCCTTCGTCGTGGCAATATTCTCGGATGAAATTAACGCTCCCACGTTCCACTTTGGCCACCCGCAACGCGACCAGTCTTCCTTCTCTAAACCCGGCTGCAACACACCAGAAGTCAGTCCACCCGTGGAATTTATACTGTAACTATATATAAAGAGTGAAGTTGCGAGAGCAACGGCGGGGGAAGAGATGCGGAGATGCGCCGTGCTGTTTACTAAATTACGGATGATAATGTAAGCATTTTTTTCACGCTCTCGGCGCGACGACGACGACGACCACGAGGGGAGTACAAAATCGAGGAGCCGAGGCGGATATGCAAGGATGCACGCATGCATGGATGAGCGATCCCGGCGTGGGTACACCGAGATAGATAGACACGGTGGAAGAGAGACAGCGGTGGAGAGAACCGGGCAGATATACCTCGGGGCTAATTTTAGGGTGTTCAACCCTCCGTGCATGTTATTTGGCCGCGACACCGTGTGATGCTGCCTCGTCCTCCTGACGCGTATTTCCTTTCTGTTTATACGTGCCAAATACGTGCATTCACCTCTCTCTTGGACGAGGCTCGAACCGTCATTAAGCCCCGAAGAGAGAAGAAAATTCACCGAGGAAATTTCATGGGATCTTTCGTGAAAAATATTCTGGCAGTGGATTCTTCCTCGTCGCTCCGGATGGACAAGGTGAACGACCCGAGTTGCAGATTTATTCTGCATCTGTAATAAAAAATATATTCGTTAAATATGATACAATAAATCCAAAGAGAATTATATGAAAATTAAATTTCACCGTAGATACTTGGGAGGATTATTTGGCGGAGATTCTTTCTGCTGAAAATTCTTCGAGGAAATTTCATGGGATCTTTCGTGAAAAATACTCTGGCAGTGGATTCTGCATCTGTAATAAAAAATACATTCGTTAAATATGATACAATAAATCCAGATAGAATTACATGAAAATTAAAGATCACTGTAGATACTTGGGAGGATTATTTTGCGGAGATTCTTTCTGCTGAAAATTCACCGAGGAAATTTCATGGGATCTTTCGTGAAAAATATTCTGGCAGTGGATTCTTCCTCGTCGCTCCGGATGGACAAGGTGAACGACCCGAGTTGCAGATTTATTCTGCATCTGTAATAAAAAATATATTCGTTAAATATGATACAATAAATCCAAAGAGAATTATATGAAAATTAAATTTCACCGTAGATACTTGGGAGGATTATTTTGCGGAGATTCTTTCTGCTGAAAATTCTCCGAGGAAATTTCATGGGATCTTTCGTGAAAAACACTCTGGCAGTGGATTCTTCCTCGTCGCTCCGGATGGACAAGGTGAACGACCCGAGTTGCAGATTATTCTGCATCTGTAATAAAAAATATATTCGTTAAATATTATACAATAAATCCAAAGAGAATTATATGAAAATTAAATATCACCGTAGATACTTGGGAGGATTATTTGGCGGAGATTCTTTCTGTTCATACGTGCATTCACCTCTCTCTTGGACGAGGCTCGAACCGTCATTAAGCTCCGAAGAGAGAAGAAAATTCACCGAGGAAATTTCATGGGATCTTTCGTGAAAAATATTCTGGCAGTGGATTCTTCCTCGTCGCTCCGGATGGACAAGGTGAACGACTCGAGTTGCAGATTTATTCTGCATCTGTAATAAAAAATATATTCGTTAAATATGATACAATAAATCCAAAGAGAATTATATGAAAATTAAATTTCACCGTAGATACTTGGGAGGATTATTTGGCGGAGATTCTTTCTGCTGAAAATTCTTCGAGGAAATTTCATGGGATCTTTCGTGAAAAATACTCTGGCAGTGGATTCTGCATCTGTAATAAAAAATATATTCGTTAAATATTATACAATAAATCCAAAGAGAATTATATGAAAATTAAATATCACCGTAGATACTTGGGAGGATTATTTGGCGGAGATTCTTTCTGTTCATACGTGCATTCACCTCTCTCTTGGACGAGGCTCGAACCGTCATTAAGCTCCGAAGAGAGAAGAAAATTCACCGAGGAAATTTCATGGGATCTTTCGTGAAAAATATTCTGGCAGTGGATTCTTCCTCGTTGCTCCGGATGGACAAGGTGAACGACCCGAGTTGCAGATTTATTCTGCATCTGTAATAAAAAATATATTCGTTAAATATGATAACAATAAATCCAGATAGAGAATTACATGAAAATTAAAGATCACCGTGGATACTCAGTGGAATTATTCGGCCGCTAACTTTTAATCTACCCCAGTTACGGATTTACCGAAGCATGCGGGACAAACGGTTTACAAAGCAGAGAAAAAAAAAAATAAAAAAAAGGCTAGTCGCATTACGGCACGATGGAAGAATACAATGGCACGATACTGTTGTTTCTATCTATGACCTACAACAATGATGCTGTACATTTTTTCGTTTTTTTTTTTTTTTTTTTTTTAATCATTATATAGCAAGAGCACGGCTCATTGTTGATGCTCCAAATGTAACGTGAAATCTTGGAGCCAGGAATTAGCCGGGGAAGGGAGCAGATCGTATCCGTCTCCCTGGAAAAGACCGTCGGCAGCCGAAAAAGATATTCGTCGGTTTCACGGTAAATCGAGTATCTTTTAACGAGCGGGAGACCGTGAGGGATCTCGTCTGGTTCGTGGTTTGCGCAAAGCCATTGTATACTCGGTCGTGCCTCCTGCAGTGTCTGGCTAGCCCGGATCGTTGCTCACCGAGAATAAGATAATACCGATGCCGGTACTTTGCCATACCACGGTTAAAATTGAATTATAAAATCGCGTCGGGGGAAGCTCGAGTTCACCTGGACAATGAAACAATCCGACCGAGTCCAAAGGGATTCGGTGCTTTGCTTCGCGAGCACATAAACGAATAGAGAGCTTGCTCATCGTTGACTATAATTTCGACACGGAGTTTAGAAAAACGTTAGTTAACTCGCAAGCCAAGAGATCCAGTTTCGAACGCCAGACGAGAATTTACTCCTTTATAATTGTCACCCATTAACAATCGTTTCTATATAAGTAAATTTTTAATATCCAATCCAATAAAAATTCTTTGATTTCAAACTAGAATGGAATTCAATCTCGGATAAAATATATTCTCCTCGTTTGAAATAATAATCCAGATGCAAGCGATGCAATTTTGGAAATTCTGACGGTAAAACACGTTTCGAAACTGGGTCTCTTATGGAGAAAAAAAAAAAAAGCGGTTGCTTTACTGCGCGAATTGGAAATCGAAGCCTTTCGGAGTGCAAAGTCTCGAGCAGAGAGGTAGGTCAGGACCGCGACGCTCGCTCCTAGTGATTTAATATTTTTCGTGTTATGAGTGTAAGCCCGCTGGTTTGTTCTGAAAACAGAGCGAGCGACGACGGGCCGACTGCCACGATAGTAGTCGGTACTGTGTCCTCGACGGCGCAGCCACCTGCGACCAGGAGTCTCTCGCACTCCTCATTAAACGCTTCCTCCCTCGACGACTATTCGTCCCGTAAACTTCTTTCTTCTCCTTCTCATTTATCCATCCTCTTCCTCGATCGAGGATCGACTTCGATTCACGAAACTCATCGAAATCTCAGAGTCTCTCTGTGGACTCCACGACTCTGCAAAAATAATGTCGCACGATGCCGCGACCCTCGGCAATTTGGCTCGACGTCTCTTCCCATTGTCGCGAAGACTCGTCTCGTTCCCCGCGAGAGAACGAAAATTATTTCGAGACCTCCCGGCGCCGTTCCTCGTCGTTCCTGCGTTCCTCCTCGATGCGAGCTCAACGCTAATGAGCTTTAACCGACGATTGACAAAACACGTCCTCGCTTCGCTGGCTCGAGCGTCTCGCCTCGATCTACAGAAAGAAGAAAGAAGAATATTAAAATTATTGAATGAAAAATGTTTGAACAGCTCGACGAGTCTCGTTACGTCGCCGACAATTTTCCATATCGTCGGTATCCTCGGATTCGAATTTAGTCCTTACCGGTTCGACGAAGATAATTTCGTTGCTCCACCTCGTGAATCGCGAGGTACACGACCCTATCCATCATCCTCGTCGCTGCGAGTCTCTCCGGGACTCCGTTATCCGAGTTGTAACTGCATGTTGTTGATACTGGCATAGCGAGATGTTGATCCAATTCACGCTGTCCTCGCCGCTCTCTTGGCTACCGAGACACACCGCTGTCTGAAACACGACGTTGAACACGTACGGAACAGCTCTGTGTGTGTCTTACTACTATTATTCTCGTCGACCGGTGAGAAACGAACGGCTGCGAATCTACCTTGCTCTTGCATATTGAAACATTGTCGTAAAGCCCTTTCGTTTCTCGACGGTCGAAGACGCGTCGGTCTCGTTACTATAACTGTGAATTCACGCGGTTCGCGAGCTCGCGAGACTTCAGTGAAAAAATCCCCGTCGAGGCGACGACGCGCCTCATTGCCAAATATTTTATTCGATCCCCTCGGAACAAAATAGCCGAAGGACCGATAAAACAACACAATGAGAGCTGATTCAACTCGACCCCTTTTTTTTTTCGTTCCGTTCCATCCGATCCACTCCATCATTCCCAGTCACAACTTGGACCGAACGTGGGAGTGAGTCGAGGAGGAGAAAAAAAAAGAAGTTTCGGTTCTCTGGCATGCGTTGATCGCCTCTTGGCAATTATTCAATTCATCTCGGAGATAGCGAGCTAGCGAGTCTCCGAACACAATGGAAACCCCGGAGATGAATCGTCGGATTCCTCCGTCTAGTTTACAATCGTTGCTTCTGCTGCGTTTTTTTTTTTTTTCTCTTCTTCCTTTTCCTTCTTGCTCGTGGAAAAACGTTTTATCGGTGTGTTCAGTGGCCGAGACACTGGACCTGTTTCCCTCAAACTCTCGTCTCCTATCGAGGGCTTCAACGACGTGGCAATAATAGAGCTGAAAAAAAAAAGAAACAAAAAAAATAAATAAAAGCAACGTCAAAAAAAAAAAAAAAAAAAACGTCTCATTGGAACGAGACGTAGTGGCGGTTTCAAAGAGCTCGGTAATGGAGCTTGCGTACTTGAAAAGCTGACGATGATTGCGACGCGCGAGCTCGCGGCACGACAGACTCGACGAGAAGAAAGATGCGTCGGTCGAGGAAGAAAAAAAAAGTGAGTCTGCTCGTCGCACTTCCGCAGGGGCGTTCAGCCGTTTGATCGCGAACTCGCGAACGGTTCGCGTTCGGTGAACGTCCTCGAGGGGTCGAAACAGGGTTGGCGGAACGTCGGAGGCGCGAGACCCGAGGAAGCGACAAATAGGCCGTGACAAAACGAGTGTGTCGGCTCGCCACTTCCATCTGAAACAAAATAAAAATAAAATATGTAGAAACGAGAAAATTATAATTTGCCGTCTCAATGACTGGGAGCGAGGATTCGTCGTCGACGAGCAAAAGTAAACGGGTACGTGACGATATATTACCCCGTGCAAAACTGTTAGGCGTGAACGTTCGTCGACCGAACATTAAAACACGATATCCGGATTGTCCTCCCTCGCGTTTACTCCACGAGCCTTTCGACGACGATCCTCCCAGGCTAGAAAAACCTGTCGACGCTTCGAGACGAGAGAGGGTGTTTCGCACAAGACTACGCCCTCGAGATGGGACGAGAACGTGACGTTTTCTGTGACGCGAGGGCGAAAGGTTCCATCGGTAACGGAAGCTCGGATCGGCCGGAACTCAGCAGTCAAAAAATTAATCTCATCGACGAGAATGTTCTCGGTGCCAGGTTGAATTCTCCGTGGACTCCGTGGCTCCGTTCTCGGCTGTGATCGATCGGGAATATTCGTGACCCTGGAAAAATAAATAATGTTAATATATATTTTCAATAACGCCGGGATAATTCACAATGGTTCTCTACTCAACCTCGGTGAATCGTCGATGAACGTGGACGATCCTTGGCCTCGGATTTTTCGCATATACCGAACGCTGACTATCCGCAGTCGTGGGCTTCCCTTCGCTCTGTCGCAACCGTTGAATCGGTCCCATTGTTGCACCACGAGAGTCCCTGCATCCTGGACACTGATTGTGAAGAGTTCCACGCTTCCACGTATACTCCTATGTACATATAAGAATATATATTCGGTATAATAACTCGGAACGGTGAGACGAGGCTGGAAGGTGCGAGGTGACGCAGCATCACCAACAGTGGCATTATGAACCATCCTCTAAATATGACCACACGAGCAGCAACGTCTTTCCAGAGACGAAAGGCCTCGACGAGTCACTCCGTAGCTTCTTCTTCTTCTTCTTCTTCTTCTTGTTCTTCTTCTTCTTTTGGTTCTTCTTTTGGTTCTTCTCTACTCCAGCCTATTTTTCGTTTCTTCGTTCGCTTCATCGTTCATTCAAGCTGAAGCTCTCCAAGGCTTCGGACACTCGAGTGGGATCCGAGTTAAATAAGAGAGCGTCCGAGAGAGAGTCGAATATCCAGAGAGAGAGAGAGAGAGAGAGAGACGTAGCTGGAAGGATACGCAAACTCGTGGTTGACCATATGGAATTTCATTCCTGACAGACGCGTCATTGGACTTTGTTCGGAGCCGTTTCCCTCTCTATCCTTGCACCTTACGCCTGTGACCCGCACTTCGATATCGAACGGGATAAATTCCACGCTACGTTATGATCCTTCACAAATATTTGAACGTCTCGACTCGCTCTCGAGGAAGAAAGGAAGTTTCACGCTCTCGAGTTGAGCAAAGATACGGACCAGCCGGCGGCGGAAACAGGGACGAAGGGTCAGACTGCTTGGCGACTCCGGCACCGAGATGGATTCTCGCCATGAGAAACAGTGAATTTAAATGATTATTTTTTTGCTCGGCTTCCTCGAGGAAGAATCCTCGATATCGACTGTATCGCAAACTCTCCTCTATAGCAAAATACACGAGAGACATTGAATCTACTACCAAATACTAGTTTCATTAAACTCTCATGAACAATGGAATAATGAGAAGAAGAGAATTTCTGTGGAGGGACTCGATAACAAATTTGCTGCGGTTTCGACACGAAGAAACAATTTTCTCTCGAGGAATCTCTGGCACTCGGTAACCGTGAGATACGAGAATGAGCCACGGGGGTCGCGGTGGCGATAGCAAAGAATTTTCCCGAGCAGAGTCGCAGACCACGAGTACGATGGAGTTTGCTCGGTCTAGCACAGGCGTAAGGAAAAGAGGAAATCTCTCTTCTCCTCGTTGATCTCTCTCTCTCTCTCTCTCTCTCTCTGTAGAGTCGGACTGTTGATCTTGGCCCGTCGCCGGGCTTCGGCCGGTTTAGGACGGATGGAAATATCGGCCGCTAAAATAAATCGACGGTCTTCGTGCCGGGCTGTACGGTGCTCGGCGCGTTGCTCCTGTGCGTTTTCCTGTGTGTGCGTTCCACGATGACGAGAACAGTGAAGAGTCCGTCGCTGGAGTCGACGACTTTTATCGCTGTATCGTTTCGCTCTGGCGCCACGTTACACCCCAGTGTCGTGCAAACGAGGTCCCGCGAACCGGAAACGATTGATACTTCTCGCTCGCTCCGAAATGCACGTTTAATGGTTCCAGAGCGATCCGGCGAACGAAGGAAGCTTCGAGGATGTTCGGAGCGGTTCCTTGGACGTGGGAATTTGCGTGGGCGAGTGACGAGCTCGACGTTACACGAGCGTTCACCTGACGACTCGCCCTTCGACGCTCTCCACGTTCTCTTCTTCGCGCACGCTTTCAGTCCTTCGTCGCGACCGGTCTCCTGCAATAGCAAAGGAAAATCAGTCAGAGACGGAGATACTCGAACGGAGTCTTTCGCTCTCGTTGTGGAATTACCCGCGCCGTTCGACCTACCAAAACATCTTCGACGTCTTCCATTTGACTCCATTCTTCCGGCGTGAAACAGCTTGATATAATCCTATTTGAGGGAGCCATTCCGATGGACAATGCGTTTCGCTGCCGCCGACAACTCTCTCGTTCTTCGGCCGTAGAACTCTTCGTGACGAACGTGACGAAAATTATTTACTCGTTTGTTGAGAGTCCTCCTCGTTCCGGTCCAACGGTCCCAGGAATTTTTCGACGCAGGCGCCCCCGCGACAAAATATTCGTGGCATTTTTTTTTTTTCTTTCTTCTTTTCGTCTTGACTTCGCCGACGGGTGCTGCGGGTAAAAAAGAAAAATATTAATGAAAAGCCGATACGCACAGTGCTATAGTCTACCAAAACTATCCTAATCAATGCTCTCAAATACCCACCGACTAACAAATCAGTTACTTCCACAGTGGTGTAATTATTATTCTTCAAAGCTCCCCTGCTAAATCGTTACTGTACATTTTTTTTTTTTTTTTCACGGTCCACGGTCCCAGGAATTTTCCGACGCAGGCGCCCCTGCGACAAAATATTCGTGGCATTTTTTTGTTTCTTTCTTCTTTTCGTCTTGACTTCGCCGACGGGTGCTGCGGGTAAAAAAGAAAAATATTAATAAAAAGCCGATACGCACAGTGCTATAGTCTACCAAAACTACCCTAATCAATGCTCTTAAATACCCACCGACTAACAAATCAGTTACTTCCACAGTGGTGTAATTATTATTCTTTAAAGCTCCCCTGCTAAATCGTTAATGTACATTTTTTTTTTTTTTTCACGGTCCACGGTCCCAGGAATTTTCCGACGTAGGCGCCCCCGCGACAAAATATTCGTGGCATTTTTTTTTTTCTTTCTTCTTTTCGTCTTGACTTCGCCGACGGGTGCTGCGGGTAAAAAAGAAAAATATTAATAAAAAGCCGATACGCACAGTGCTATAGTCTAACAAAACTATCCTAATCAATGCTCTCAAATACCCACCGACTAACAAATCAGTTACTTCGACAGTGGTGTAATTATTATTCTTTAAAGCTCCCCTGCTAAATCGTTACTGTACATTTTTTTTTTTTTTTCAGACTCCACGGTCCCAGGAATTTTCCGACGTAGGCGCTCCTGCAACAAAATATTCGTGTCATTTTTTTTTCTCTTTTTTTTTCTTTTTTTTTTTTCTACTTTCTTTCTTCTCTTACCTTGGGATAAAATTCGCGGTGGAGAGAAAAAGAGGTCCTGGCCCTCATAGAAATTCTAACGAGGATTCCTCGGCTCGAATCGCTCCACCGCATCGCTCTCGCTCCGCTGACCCGAAGATCACAGGATTCATAAATCTCTTGCGAAAACTTTGCGACTCTCACACAACTTCTATCGCTATGCACAACTCGTTCGAGTTTCATCGATGTCGATGCAGAAAAAAATCTGTCGATTTCCCGATAGAAAAAGCGAACGTTAAACTTCCCCATCGGGTCTTTGAGCATAGATTTTTTTTTTTTCAAGTTTCTAAAAATTATTTAATCGACAATTCTGTGACAACTCGTTCGAGTTTTATCGATGTCGATGCAGAAAAAAATCTGTCGATTTCCCGATAGAAAAAGCGAACGTTAAACTTCCCCATCGGGTCTTTGAGCATAGATTTTTTTTTTTTCAAGTTTCTAAAAATTATTTAATCGACAATTCTGTGACAACTCGTTCGAGTTTCATCGATGTCGATGCAGAAAAAAATCTGTCGATTTCCCGATAGAAAAAGCGAACGTTAAACTTCCCCATCGGGTCTCTGAGCATAGATTTTTTTTTTCAAGTTTCTAAAAATTATTTAATCGACAATTCTGTGACAACTCGTTCGAGTTTCATCGATGTCGATGCAGAAAAAAATCTGTCGATTTCCCGATAGAAAAAGCGAACGTTAAACTTCCCCATCGGGTCTTTGAGCATAGATTTTTTTTTTTTCAAGTTTCTAAAAATTATTTAATCGACAATTCTGTGACAACTCGTTCGAGTTTCATCGATGTCGATGCAGAAAAAAATCTGTCGATTTCCCGATAGAAAAAGCGAACGTTAAACTTCCCCATCGGGTCTCTGAGCATAGATTTTTTTTTTCAAGTTTCTAAAAATTATTTAATCGACAATTCTGTGACAACTCGTTCGAGTTTCATCGATGTCGATGCAGAAAAAAATCTGTCGATTTCCCGATAGAAAAAGCGAACGTTAAACTTCCCCATCGGGTCTTTGAGCATAGATTTTTTTTTTTTCAAGTTTCTAAAAATTATTTAATCGACAATTCTGTGACAACTCGTTCGAGTTTTATCGATGTCGATGCAGAAAAAAATCTGTCGATTTCCCGATAGAAAAAGCGAACGTTAAACTTCCCCATCGGGTCTTTGAGCATAGATTTTTTTTTTTTCAAGTTTCTAAAAATTATTTAATCGACAATTCTGTGACAACTCGTTCGAGTTTCATCGATGTCGATGCAGAAAAAAATCTGTCGATTTCCCGATAGAAAAAGCGAACGTTAAACTTCCCCATCGGGTCTTTGAGCATAGATTTTTTTTTTTTCAAGTTTCTAAAAATTATTTAATCGACAATTCTGTGACAACTCGTTCGAGTTTCATCGATGTCGATGCAGAAAAAAAATCTGTCGATTTCCCGATAGAAAAAGCGAACGTTAAACTTCCCCATCGGGTCTTTGAGCATAGATTTTTTTTTTCAACTTTCTAAAAATTATTTAATCGACAATTCTGTGACAACTCGTTCGAGCTGCATCGACATCGATTTTAATCTGGGAGATTCGACTCGAAATACATTGTACAATCGTCACGAGTGCACGATAAATGTCTCGTGGTTGCATCGTCGTTACCAAAACGGTCTCAAGATGAAGAGACACTCGAGAGAGACTCCCGCACGATGGCCACGTAGCTTCGCGCGTGTTATGTGGGCCAACGTAAGCAAACTTCTCTCTCTCGGTCTCCCATGGACCCGTGCTTCTCCCGAGACGGAGAATCCCGCTCGAGGGTGATGCACATGTGGCCAACAATGCTCGAAAAGGGGCGAGAGGGTGTCCGGCTGCACGTGGTAACGTAAGATAAGAGCCGGAACCGGATGTCGGACCCCCGCGTTCGCTTAAGACAAAAGGCGAAGGCCGACGCGGTCAGAAGAAAACGAAGGGCGATAAATTGCTGAATCCTCTTCTCGCAGCTCGCTGTGTGTGTCCGGGAACGACACTTTTCCTTTTGTCGGGTTCACGCCACCAAATTGTAGTACCAAACAACTCGGGCAAATAACACCGGGTGTCCGATCCGGGGCAACAAGTGTTCTTCAAAATCCTCTTCCGAAAGTCAAATGCTTGAAGATCGTTCGGTTAACGGTTCTTCGGATCTGTAAAAAAAAAAATAAAAAATATATTTATATGTGTAGCTTCAGTTGCAGAGAATAGCTTGTGGATAGCAGTAATTTTACAGGGACCTTACCGTACTGTACATTAATCGCGAATATACACACACTAGACTACTCGACTCATGTATCGAATCCTAAATAAATATCGTACATCTCTCGTGTCATTCCTCGAGGAGCGTCGTGAATCTCTCGAGCGAGGCATCAGCGACGAACGGTTGGACGTCGGTAACGGAGCGAGTGGCTACTGCGAAATAATTGTCTGGACATCGTCGAGACCGACGGCGTCGATGTTCGTCCATTCCTCGAGACGTCTTTGGCGTGTAAGCTCACGGGGCCTCCGACAGCCAGCGGAGATCTCCAAGATTCAATCCTATCACGAGCTAGAATTACATCGTTCCAAACGTTAAGAGAGCAACATAAAGATTTCATTGTTGCCGAGAGGCAGTCGACGCCCCAACCGACGGAGACTCTCCTCGCCTTCGAATAAATCTCTGTATCTCTTCTTCCGTACCTTCCTCAGATCAATCTACAGATTTCCCATCTCTCGATTTAACAACCGATACGAAATACATTCCGGAGACTCTCCTCGATTTTCGTCACAGGTGCTGACTGTGTTTCTTCAATTTTTTTTTTTCTTCCATTTTTTTTTCCAGATTTTTTTCTCTCCCCCGAAGTCGACGTTACACGGGTTGACTCTTTTCGTCGTCTCGTCACGGAATAATCCGCCTAATCGATCCTTCACAATCCCTCGGAGTAATATTGTAATATTGTACGCGCCGTCGTTCTTCGGTCATCCGGCTGGGAGTTTGAAGCGCGAGGGCGCGTGGTCCACGCTCCTCGTCTCGGCTTCGTTACTCCCTTCCGAGGATTACCCGAGTACTTTCCACGTTGCAGGCCCGGATGCCGGGAAGCTCTCGTGTGCCGGATTGGCCCTGGGGATTATTCCGGCGGCTCTGTGCGAGCACCAAGAACGATCGGCGACCTGCTTCCTCGTCGTCAACGGGAATTTGCCAACGTGACGAACGGGACGCGGTGACTCTCCGGTCTTGCATACAACACCGCGGCCAAAGACCCGCAGGACCTCCGAGCCACCCGCGGTGCCCGTTTAAAGGATTATCCCGGAAGGTGCCATCGTGTCAAAACACCATGAGAATCCACCGCTGCGGGAAGCATTGCCGTCTTGACTTCGCCGACGGGTGCTGCGGGTAAAAAAAGAAAAATATTAATAAAAAGCCGATACGCACAGTGCTATAGTCTACCAAAACTATCCTAATCAATGCTCTTAAATACCCACCGACTAACAAATCAGTTACTTCCGCAGTGGTGTAATTATTATTCTTTAAAGCTCCCCTGCTAAATCGTTACTGTACATTTTTTTTTTTTTTTTCACGGTCCACGGTCCCAGGTATTTTCCGACGTAGGCGCTCCTGCGACAAAATATTCGTGGCATTTTTTTTTTTTTCTTTCTTCTTTTCGTCTTGACTTCGCCGACGGGTGCTGCGGGTAAAAAAGAAAAATATTAATGAAAAGCCGATACGCACAGTGCTATAGTCTACCAAAACTATCCTAATCAATGCTTTTAAATACCTACCGACTAACAAATCAGTTACTTCCACAGTGGTGTAATTATTATTCTTCAAAGCTCCCCTGCTAAATCGTTACTGTACATTTTTTTTTTTTTTTTCACGGTCCACGGTCCCAGGAATTTTCCGACGCAGGCGCCCCTGCGACAAAATATTCGTGGCATTTTTTTGTTTCTTTCTTCTTTTCGTCTTGACTTCGCCGACGGGTGCTGCGGGTAAAAAAGAAAAATATTAATAAAAAGCCGATACGCACAGAGCTATAGTCTACCAAAACTATCCTAATCAATGCTCTCAAATACCCACCGACTAACAAATCAGTTACTTCCACAGTGGTGTAATTATTATTCTTCAAAGCTCCCCTGCTAAATCGTTACTGTACATTTGTTTTTTTTTTTTTTTTTTTTTTTTTTCACGTGCCTTCCACTACTGTTATCATTGTTACCTATAACAATACCCGCGTAATAACGAAGTTACCGATTGATAACAGTTGTTTTGACAATGTTATAATAAATTCATAAATCATCCGAGTGATTATTCATCTCGCTTATTATTTTTTGCTCCCCGTCGCGATTATTCGAGAGTGAATTGCGAGGACAAGAGAGGCATTCCGTCATATTTTTATAGCGACTCTCCCTTTGACTCCGATCCTCTCATTCTTTAATAGGGACACTGTACGTGTATAGGCGTATATCGTACAAGCGCCACGAGAGAGACAAAATAATCGGTGGGCGTGCACGTCCGTGTATTTATTCGTTCCGGCACCGTAGTGTGTTCCGTTTGCTGTTAACTGACAGCAGCATGGCTACCGGTGAACGACGACCATCATCATCAGCGAGGGGCAACGCCGCGTGTGTCTCGGTGTTCTCCTTCTCACGCAGGTAAGTCGAGGGCGAGTCCTGTTCTCCCCTCGTACCTCGCTTCACCAATCAATGACGTACGAACTGACCGCTCCATTAAGCTCCATTAAGCGTTCTCCGCTGCTCACTTTTTTTTCTTCATTCCTCAGATCTGCAAAAGGAAATGCACTGTTTTAGGTGAAACATGACAAGGAACGAGTACCGAAGGAAAAAAAAAAAGAGTCTTTGAGAAACATGGTGAAACTAGATAAAGTGAAAAAAAAAAAAAAAAAAAACAAGCTTCACATCTGCGAGAGAAGAAATAATATGAATTTTGAAGAATGAACAATTTTTCGTGGACTCCTTTCTATGGACGAGACACGGAGGTCCTCGAGGATTTCCCACGTGTCCTGGCTGGTCCGCCGTTCGATAGAGAGACATTCGGAGCGAGGAAACGCCTCGGCGTTAATTGCTCTTGGCTTTCGTCAGCCCGTTAATTAGTGAGAAGCGAGGGTGGCGAAAAAAAAAAAAAAAAAAAAAAAAAAAAAAAAAAAACGAAAAAGGAACCGAAGAGAGAGGAATCGGTTGGAACGCGGTCACGTTCACGGAGTCCTGTGACTCGTCCGTCCGAAAGAGAGAGAGAGAGAGAGAGAGACAGAGAGAATAATGGAGCATGCAAGGGCCAAGGGTTTCCTATGCTCGGTGCCACGCTGTCTGGTCTCGACGACCCCAAGAAAAAAAAAAAAAAAAAAAAGAAAAAAAAAAAAAAAAAAAAAAAGGCGCGCCGACGCTTCTCGTATTTTCACGAAGGACTCGACGCGACAAATTCACCACACGGGTCGCTCAACGATAAATTAATGTACCGATGTGTCGCGACAGCTTCCACGGTAGGAGGAAAATATATTATGGCGAACCTCGGCGGCGAAGAACCGAGCGAAGAAACGCGATAAAGGATCCGGAAAACGGTGGACGTCGACGCGGACCGCTCGGCCCATAGAAACCCTGTTTTCTCAGGCCACAGCCTGTACCGATATTTAGCGGATACGTGTTTTTTTAAGCAGCGGGAGCTACTTCCTTATTGCCGGGTATCCCGACGGTCCGGACGAGCCGTCCACGGGGACACGCACTCCTCAAAGTTATGTGGGATTCACGCGGGCGCTTAAGCCCCGTCGCCACGCTGTCTGCCGAAAGTATATTTCGGTTTGTCGTACGCGACGGAAGATCCCGGCTCGGTGACGACGACCCGACAGATAAGCTCGATGCCCGACGGTGGGCGATAGAAGAGAAAAAAAATTATGAGCATTTTTTTTTTTAACGCGAGAAGGAAGAGCTATTTTTCTATTCCGAGGTATCGCTCGATTCGCGGAGTCGAGGATGAAGAATATTAAGGAGACCCCCCCCCGTGCGACGAGACGAGCGAAGTCTGCCCGGACGGGAAAAAAAAAAAGAAGATAATATGCGAAGCGTTGAAGAAGCCGGCGGAGAACGAGCGCGGACGGCGCGAGGCTTTTCTCTGTTTTGCGTGAAAACAGGTCCCGAAGGTGACGATCCGTGACATCGAATCAAATGGAATATCGGAGAGGCCTCGAAGTTCGTCTCTGTATGTGCAGTGTTGCGACGGTGTTTCTTCGGCAACCGGCAGGAGCTGCCGTTCGATTAATCCATGTGTATTCTTCGCGGAGAATTCTCGCTGTTCGACGGTCGACTTGGAGTCGCTTGGAATTAATTCGACGACCATCGACCAACCATTCGAACTCTCCATGCGCATTGTTCGTAGTGGGAATCCAATCCGACTGACGACACTGAAAAAAAAAAATCAAGATTCAATATTGTATGCGAGGGTTTTTAATCCTAAATAAAATCTAGTTGCGATGCATTTATGGGAAAGAAAGATGTAGTGTTATTTTTGAAAACGTTCCGACGGTCGATCGTCGCCTTCCGAACGGTATCAAAAATTTCGGAGCGTGCATCGCGAAACGAGTCGCCCGAGATCCGCACAAAAGCCGCAAAGGAGCAGTGATATTTTTATGTGGAGATTTTCGTAGCGAGGTGCGAGCTGAGAATCGAAACGCTCGGCCTCGTTCCACGAGTTATCGAGACGTAAATCAGCTGGCAATTAAAATTAGCGGCGAAAGTTCTTGCTAAACGGCCGGCTTACATTTATCCGTCCGCGGGTCTTTGATGAAATAGTTTCCTGGAGAAGTGTGAGTGTCGGGTGCGTCCCGGATTTTCTGCAGCGTTTTCGGCAGTCGCTCCGACGGAGGTTTACACATATCCGTTGTCGCGGCCCTTTGATGTCTGTCGCTCTACCTACTTCTCTGGTGGTTCGTTCTTGCGAGAACTTCCTCTCAAATATATGTAAGCGTGTGTGGAAGCCGGCACCGGGGACGAGTCTTTCGTTTGGGACCGAGATGAGACTCGATTTCCGCTTCCTACTCCGTGAACTCGAGGCTTTTTGCGAACGAGGCTTATCGGAGGAGCGCACTATCTCTGAGACGCGTGCCGTCGGGAATTCCCCCGTCGTTTGTAAGTTCCAAAGAAGCTCCGGATTAATTTCCAACGGCGAAGGAGCGTTTCGCAGCGAAGCAGGGAAAATCCAGAGAAGCGGTTTTCCACGTTTTTCGCCATACGCCATTTGGCACTCCCATCGGACTCTTATCGGATTAACGAGCGATTAACTGGTGGCGCTATTCGTCCTGGAAGGGTATTTAAATCGCTCGGTCGCCAGCGATAATCCTCGCACCACCAGCAAGCCGGACGTCGCACTGAAATAATAATAAAAATAATGATTCTCGGTCAATGCACCGTGTGACAAGAGTAAGTCGAAATGTTTGACCTTTGACGAATATCCGGGTCGAGGAGGCTCCTGCACGTATAACGGACGTGGCTGGTTGTACACGAGCTTCCTGGACGTTAACGCGGCCCACGGAAAACTCGATCTCGTTATTTTCGCTGCGTCGAAAATCTTCGCTTCTTTCCTGTCCCACATCTCTCGAACTGTGTCTCGTTCACGAGGACTCGTAAGTCCTTCCAGATGCGTCGTCGGACGAGTTCGACTGCGGCGATTCGCACGAGCTTTCCGGACAACGGGAACGACAGTCCAGGTAGTCCTCGCAGACGGTAGCTCCGCGACTACCGAATTTTAATCCGAAACAAATGTGTTTCCAATGGTGCAGTAAAAATTCGTGGGCTCCACAAATTCATCCTCCTGCAATAAGAAAATACATGTATTAATAGTGAAGAAAAAATTGGTAATCCGTGAAGCAGATGTTGTAAGACTAGAATGGGCATGGCAAGTTATTGTTACGATAACGATGGCTCATCATGATCATGATGATAATTAGAGGGTTCGTCTGTGTCTCGAACACTCGAATTGAGTGCTCTCGAGAGGTGCAAAGTGGCTCCGATTTTTTCAGGTATACCGGTTAAGGTCTTCCTTCATTTCTTCACGACCCCGTCAGCGAATGGTCCATCGAGTGCTGTCGTCTCTCGTCGCGTATCAATGTTTCCGTTCTTGGAGCGAGGACCTCTCCGAGTCTGCAATATAATTTAATAAAATACGATGGCGTGAAAAAAAAAAAAAAAAAAAAAAAAAAAAAAAAAAAAAAAAAAAAAAAGGAAAATGTATCGCACAAGCTCCGAGACGTTACTCTCGAGAAGGAAAACTCGTGAGTTTCACGAGTCTCGAGTGTTGAACATGTTCCGTTTTTTTTTTTTTTTCTTTTCTTCAATACTTCTCGAGTGGTCGAGGCTCTGAGCACTCGTTCACGGATCACCAAGGGTCCCGAGAAATTTTACTCCCCTGTCGTTAAACTCGAGTAACGGAGTCGCACGCTATCCTCTTGTATTTAGAAATTCGGTCCGATCGTAATTTTTCGATTTTATTACCGCGCTGCGATTATTTATCTGTCCGTGGCTTTTCTTTTTCGAATCTCAAACGAAAGAAGCGATCCCGAGAGAGGATATTACCGTGGAATAAATGAATAAATAAACATTCGGATATGTAACATTGAAAGTCCGATACCGCGATTCCTCGGTGTCCCCTCCCCCTTCGCTCCAAATAATTTTACACCTGAGATTATACATTGAGCGAATCGTAGAAAGCAAGGTCGTCACAGAGCGCGAATGCAGCTCGCGACTGCTAAGGCCAATATTGATTCAGAAAATATACTAAATCCCCGCGTGCGATCCGTGTTCACCGGGACTCTAGGATAAGAAGCGTTCGAACAATGTTTTTATTTAGTCTGGGATAAAGCGTTTAAGGATTCACGGGAGCTTGAGCTCGTGCGTGCAATCTAGCCCGTTAGAAACGATAAGCTTTCCTTTTGGAGCCCTAAAGCGGGCTTGATTCTGAATCGACTATAAAAATTAGCATTTAACGAGCCGCGCGTAAAAATTTCTACGAATTAAAGCATCGATATCGAACGATCGATCGAAAAAAAAAACTGTGCGATTTTATCATTTTCGAGAATGAAATTATTGCAATTTTTAGTGCAACCCGTTATCGACGTGGAAACGGATCGACGCGTAGGACCTCAGCAGGTCGCTCCGAGGATTGCAGAGTCCTCTGGAAGATTCCGATGATTCACGGATAAAGAGGATTCTTAATCCGACGACGAAAGTGCAGTCAGGAATCGACTGTAGGCCGCTGAGTTAGCCGAGGTTGATTCACTCATTGCCGACTGAGATGGTTCATGGCTTTCGGCTCTTTCTTCCAGGCTGCAGCAGTAGCACGTGGATGGATCTCGACTGTCGATACGAACGGTGTCTGTTTCATCGCGCCGGATGAATCGTCAGAGTTTTCTCGTTACCGTCCGAGATACGTCCGTGAAAGGAATCCTCAATGAACTAGAAACGGTAAATCGTTTATTACAAAAAAATTTAACAATCCGATCTTCGGTGTGATTTAATTGAATATTGGCAGATTATGGATTACGGAGTATAAATCATCGAAATGAAGTTGGTTTGTCGTATAGAATTTGAAAATTTAAATTTTTTGTAGGTCTATCTAGTGTGAAGCGATACCTCATTCGTGGGCTTCCGCGTGAAGCGGAACCCAGGCAGATGTCTCCCGTCTAAAAACTCGTAACGAAGTAGCTCGTCGTGTAAACAAGTCGATACGAGAAGAGGAAACTATTGTCCACCGAGAATTTTTACGACTAGGGAAGGTTCCCAGGATCCCCGACGAAATATCTTCTTCAATTCTTGTCGCGCGAAACAAGTTCGTTGGAGAGAAGAGAAAGAGTTTCAAGATTTACAGCATCCGGTCTATTCTCCGAGAGTTTCCTGGAACACGGAGACCGATACATTGATTCGTTAATCGTTATAAATTACAAAATTAAGGGTACAGTTCGAACTGTGCAAAAAACAATTAATTTCCGGCTATTTACCCGAAGCAGAGAATCGCTGCACCGATGAACTTTCCAAGGGGATACGGAGCTCGTGTACGTTACACCAGATTCTATTCCGGTGATACGAGCAAGAAGACGCTTCTAACAAACGGTCGTTAATATATTAACGACTCCCCGTTAAATGCCGAGACGGCAAGATGGCTGCAGCTGGTGTTCCCACCGACGAGCCCGAGCTTTTTTGAATTGCAATTCGAACGATCATGCGCTAGCTCTTTTCCAGCCTCGGAAAATTGACGAACTCTGCAAGCTCGTCGATTGCATTCGAAATCCGTGCGGTTGACGATTTTTCCCTCTCGACCGCTCCAGAAGCGATATCGAAGAGCCACGGCTTTCTCGAGGTCGTGTAAAGAGGGTTCAATCGACGTAGAGAAAATACTCGAAGCGGAGTAGAGTTAAGGTCGGCACGGAAACCAACCGAAGCATTGCGGTCCTCCTACGTAAATTGTTTACATCTCCCTGCGCCCTCGCGGTCTCAGTCAGTGTAAAATAACTGGCTCGACCACCGACGCATCCCAGACCCGTTGCTGCTGCTTCTGCTTCGACTTTGGTTCCTGCAACGAAACACGCATTTTTCAAAATATCGTATTGAAACGCAACTGGCGAATTTACTACCTGGTACAAGTATCCACTAAAAACCTCAGATATTTATAGTACAAAATAGCGAGGCATAGAGGATACCCGTTTACCGGGGATCCAGAGCAGGAATCGATGAAAAACCGTAAATAGGTTCAAGAGTTCATTAATCATTCCCTTCCACGACGACAGCTTGCCTGGCGTTTCAGTAGCTGGTCCAGCGACGGATCGAGTCCTTTAAGGATGCTCTTCGTAACGGCCCTCTCCTAAGGTAGTCGAAAATTTGAGAAGCTCGGGTTCCCCTCGCTGCTGAGGATCTCGCTATCAACACGTAAACAACCCTTCACCACAGGGTAGTCTGGCGCTGGGTAGGAAGTTTACAGTGTATCGTATCCGAAGCTGAGTTGGATACGAAAACTATCCTAAACGGTTTACTGTTTGTACCTGAAAAATATATATATTAGTTTGGTACCACATGAACAATATAAATACCACTTACATTCAAGATCACTGATCATGAGTCGTTGTCAACTTACCGGTGCAAATGATAAACCGAACGATGGGGAAAGGCTCCGAGTAAATTACCAAATTGCATTGGCTTCGTCTTCTTTACCGATATTATTGCCAGAGAAAATAAGGTGGGCTATGATTTTTTTCTCGATGCAGATTAATAGCTTCGCAACATCGGCGACGTGAGGGAGATCGAGCGAGAGAAAAACACTGGGAGCGTGAAACTCACGCTTGTACGCTTTCCGAAATAGCATACTGCCGAGAGCGAATAAACAGGTCTTATTTCGAGAAGCAGCTTTCGATCCTATTTCTCTCTCCTCCGACAGACTCTGGTGCTCGGCCGGTTGACCGCCTCCGCGAGTATCTCGATTAATCGAGCGAACGAAGCACTATCCAGATCCGAGCTTCCTGCAACGACCAAACAAGCCGATTTAATCGACGACGTTGATAAAGAAAAAAAAAAACAAAAACAGGCTCTATCGATCCGAAGATTCGTACGCTAGATAGTAAATATGAATTTCGATTGGCAATAAAATAAAGAGCTACGCGCCGAAGATTAAATGATGGTCGAGGATCGAGCGTTGAAGAAATCGACACCGCTCTGTCACGTTCTGCAACGTGCGATGAGTCCAGTGGCCCCGAGTGCGCGCAAGTTGTTTTGACTGGGACGTTAAACGGTCCTCGACAGCAAACAATGTTGACTTCGGGTCCCTCCCCGTCGCTCTTTATAGAAGTCCCTCCTGTGCCGCTGGTCTCGCCGCTCCAAAGGACAGAAGGGTTGCGACCAACAACGAGCTTTTCCACGTGGTCGCCAACTTCCAGTCGACCCCGCTCTCCAATCTGCCGGTAATCGAATCCCATTGTCGCAACCGTCGCAGCACCGCATCTGTTGAACAATGATAACTTCCATTAATCCAAGGTGCTTGTTACAATTATTCTTGTTATTACTATTGCTCAATGTCCCTTGTCACGTCGCGAAGACGATGTGGAATTTCCAATGTTGTCTCTCGCCGACTAACCAGCGTATCGACAGTGGTATAAATGTCCGTAAAGTCGGATCTCTCGTCGCCGGTAGAAGGAAGAGTAGCCTTCCGAGTGACAGTGGCGTCCGCGGGATGGGACGAGAACGGGGAAAGAAGCGCGGCACGCGGATACACGCGCTAACGCATGGGCTTGTAACAGACGTGTACGATCAGCGGTATAAAATTACGGTATCGTGTAAACAGCGGGACTCGTCGGCTCGTGTGATGGCCGCCTGGGTGGGCCGCCCGTTCGTTCTCTCCCTCGTGCGACTCTCGCACGCTGTACCGGCGTACCCGGGACCTCACGTGGTACACAGCAGCCACGATCAGGGATATCCATGGCAGCGGCGAACGAGAGAGACTCGGTGAAACTGGCGCGAGGCAGTAACCTTTGGTTCCTCATCTGCAGAGTCCATATCCGCCGGATTTGAACGGTTCCACCAGACAATCGTAGCCAAACTATTATCTGGAAAACCATGTCTCTCACTCTTCATTTTTCCAACGATGAGGGCCAAAGTGTCGCTCTTCGACTCTGCAGTCATCCTGTATTGAACATAAAAATAAAATAGTTAGGACGAGACGGAACAGCAGAGAGGAGATTGTCAATCTCCAGGATTGTTATAGTTATATGACTGGTGCCTTCCTTTCCTATCTTCGTGTTTTTCTTCGTTTTTTTTTTTTCTTTTTGGAGAATTTTTTTCGACCAGCTCGTTGAGGACCGAGGCTCTTGAGTTTGTGGCGTACAAAGTGTCGCGAGAGTCACAGCGAGAGAAATTGGAGTAACGGTAAACAGAAGCGCCAGCTCTCTTATCCGGGGGTGCTGAGGGGGTTGCTCTGAGAGAACCCACCCAAGGAGCAGGGCAAAACTCGGGACGAACCGAGAGAGAAAGTCCACCACTCGAAGACATTTTTGGAAATCCTCGAGCCCTCAACCCTTAAGGCACGGGGTTGCACTGCGTGTTGCCAACTCCGATGCTGTCCCGCGAGGCTGCCGCATCATGATAAATTAATACAAGAGGCCTCTGGAAAAATCGACACGAGTCATTTAGGTGGACGGTCGTCGAGCCTCGGGGCGGATTCTCTCGAGCCTCGAAGCTTCTTTGGGAATTAAAGGAAGAAAAAAATATCGTGTACCGTCAGCGCGAGTCTGGAACCCCCGGCCTGGTATCGAGAGACGAACGAATGCCCGAGTCGAGGAGAGAGAAGAAATTTGGAAGACGATGGCCGGGACCGCGTCTCTATCGTCACATCGTTCCTTCTGCTAGGCCAAACAAACTCCTTGAGAATTCACGGTACCCCGGCGATGGTTGGAAGAGCAGATCGCGTTGAGGGCCTCTGTGGTGGTCTCCTTTTCGGTGACAATCGTACTCCACCGATCTGCAAGATTAAACTTTGATACAATATTGCTCAACATCACCGCCTATTTTTCTTCAAAGAAAAATTATCATTAAATTATAATTACAATACACCATCGGGATGGGACCCATTTCGGATAATAGAAACGCTGCTTTTGTTGCAGCATTCTAATGCGTATTTCCATGAACGTATGTGAATCTAATATTCGGGTAAAGGGCCCAGTTTTTTATACTCTCGTAGCTCGTGACCAGGGTAACTCTGAAATATTGAGATTATTCCTGTGATTTTACACGCTCAGAGTCAGAGAGCTGCGTAGAAGTTTAACGAACTGGGTCTCTTACATCGGTAGGTTGCTTCTTCGCAGATTCTGGTTTCTTCTTTAACAAGGTAAAGAAGGTCGGTCGCGCGTTTTCGAGCAGGGAGATCTTGAAGTCTCTTCGGTATGATTTGTATTTGAAACGCGATTCAAATGATTTGACATTGAGACTTGTCTCTGATGGGCGCAGTTCGACTCTGCTGGGGTAGGTGGAACTGCTCCGTAAACCACTGTGCAAGTGGATTGACGCTGGAAGAAGAAAAGAGCGCTTTAATACGTTGGAAGACAAGGAAGCAGATCTTGACGCGGCAAACAACAATGAATAATGTTTCGCACTAAACTTCGGATAATGGAGCGTTCGGATGATTGGGATGCGAGAATAATTTCATCAATAGAATATTCATCCCACGATTGCAGGACCAAGGTTGAAGCCGCAACATCACGGCTGATTCTGTAAAAATAAGAGAGAAAATTATATAAATAAATGAAAATTAAATAATCAAAACGGACTTGTCTAAATCGGAGATCAATAAATTTGAGACAAAAATATTGCGACGAAAATTCATGAATCTCAAATTATATTGGCGAGTCTACCAAGAAAAAGCTATGATTCAATTTTCTTCATAAATAGAAATATATAAATTATTTTTTGACAGAGTAAATTGCCCTGGCACGAATCGCATTCGGAGAGCAGAGTTCTGAAGGAACCGATTGTCTCTCGAGAAGTGAACGAGGACTTTAAGAAATACGTGACTAACGGTGTGTCTCGATGCAATAATTTTGAACCATTAATGGAGTCTCGGTTGAAGTACCAGTTTGAAGACTGCCTGTGAGCATTAATACCGGAACTGGCAACGAAACCGAAGCCTATAAGAACCCTCTGGACGAAACGCTCGGGAACCCTTTATTCTTCTCACGCAGACCTCCGTCACTCGATATCTCGTCACGCCTCCCGTCGATAATAAACAAATCGAGAGAGCTGGATTAATTCTTGTTATTGGCGCGACGATTGAAGAGCCTCGGGACGCGACGGAACTCTGGTCTCGGACACTTCCCGACAAAGGAACCTTGCACATGACAGAAGAAAAAAAAATGTTAATCCAACTTGATAAAACCAGTATTCATATTATCATTCAGCGAAAATTTTTGCATGCAGTGTAACTTCCATGAAAAATATAAATCCGACCGCGTGCTACGTTCAATTAAGTGCCGGTAATCAAAAAAATTATTTTTTCGACACGAATTATCAATCGACGCCAAGTAACAAATAAAAATGAATATATACAATATATAAATATATAATAACAATAAAACTAATATATAAAATTATTGAATTTTGTAGCTGTGATCTAACCGGTCAAGGATTGTTAGTCGGAGTTTCGACATCGACAAAAGATTATAAAAAATCTGTTTGTATATATTATAAATTAATACTCGTTAAATTAATCGGAATATGTCTTCCAGCAACAGTTATTGGAAGACTTTGGATTGGTCGCGGCTCGTCCGGATGGTAGCCAAAAATCGGGCTATTGGTATTCATCTCGTTTCGCTCCACCCAGAGGCGTACTCGCGTTCACGAAGACGTCACTCCCACGCATCGGGTCCCTCGGGACCGACAGAGATGGATCGTCGTCTCGTTATCTCGCTCTCCCTCTCGTTCACCAGCGACGATGATGCACCAAGAAGCGCGAAGCTCACCGAGGCCCGAGGTAGTCTGAAAGCCGAGGAAGAAGTTAAAGCTCCAGTCAGGCGTAACACTCACACGCGGTAGTCGGTGGACGACCGGGAGGAGGCATATCGCGCTACCAAACCCGGAGCCCCACCGTCTTCTCCAAACAAATTTATTATTATTTATCTCTCATCCGGTCGTTCGCGATTCTCGAAAAAAAAAAAAAAAAAAAAATTTACTCCGCTTTATCGTGCTTAAACTACGTCGACTAGCGAGAATTATAATCCGCGATAAGCTTCAGAATTTCATCGACAAGCTGATGGCAATAATGTTCACCTGGACCGTGAGAACGATCTCTCAGTGACTCGCTTACATGTGATCGATAACTGTGATAAATTACAACGAATTTCCCCGGCCAGGATTTAACAAATAAATTCATCGATGTCGGAGCTTTGACTTGTGAGAGATAAATAATAATTTTAAAAAAAAAAACAAAAAAAATCTTGTCGCATTGCGCGATGAAGAACGAGATCGAGAGTGGGTCGAGTCTGCATCACCAGCAGGAGCATCAGTCGCACAGTCATTCGACGAGTCCCGTGTCACATCCGGGCTTGACGATAACCGGCAGACCGTCCATCTCGACCATGGGAGCTCAGAGCATCGTTCAGGGAATTCATCAGCATCAGACGCAGGACAGCTCGATAGTCGTAAATCCGAGTGGCAACGACGGTCCGAGAAAGCCAGGCGCGAGGCGTCAGGAGAAACCACCGTACTCGTACATAGCTCTCATTGTGATGGCGATACAGTCCAGTCCCGAGAAGCGACTAACACTGTCGGAAATTTACACCTTTCTTCAGCAACGCTTTCCATTCTTCCGCGGTGCTTATCAAGGCTGGAAGAACTCGGTACGACACAATCTCAGTCTGAACGAGTGTTTCATCAAATTGCCAAAGGGACTGGGACGTCCAGGCAAGGGTCATTACTGGACGATAGATCCAGCGAGCGAGTACATGTTCGAGGAGGGCAGCTTTCGTCGTCGTCCACGTGGATTCAGGCGAAAATGTCAGGCTCTTAAGCCACAGTATCCGCAGTACTACGCCAGTGCTGGGCCGGTGTCCGTTGGTGTCCAAGCTCCCGGATACGAAAACATCGGTGGGAGCACTGTGGATTACACGAATGGTTATCAGAATCAGTATCAAAATTATCAGGAGTACGCGATGTACGGTGGCGGGACTGCGGTGACGGATTGGAGTTACACTGAGACTCCTTACAAACCGCCGCCCATAGCCGAAGTAACGTACAAGACAACGGAAGTGACTTACAAGACCGGTGACTCGTCGCTTTACAGGAACGGTGAGATAAGCTTCAAGAACGAGCCGACGTATCCGAGGAGTCAGGAACAGATCGGCTATCGAACGAACGACGGTTTCTCCGTTGGTAAACAGGAGCATCATCAGCATCAGCAGTATCATCAGGAAATCGGCTACAAAAGTGAGAACGATCAGGAGTCAATGATCAATTGTAATTACAAGAGCACGGCGATTGGCAATACAGCGGGAAATCCGCAGCAAGCCACGACACCGAATCAGGATTATTATTTGGGTTACGGACTCACCGCTGCTCCTGGAAACAACGTCAACGCCAACGCGGTTGCCGCGGCCGCGGCTATGAGGGGATTGCAGATACAGGTCGGATCCAGCAGTCCCATTGGGAACGTTAATTCACCGCACAGCGATTCTTGTCAGACACCCATCGCTGATAACGGTGAGTGTCTCTTTAACGATTCTCTTTTTTCTTTTTTCTCCTCTAAAACATTCGAATAAGATTTAATTATTTTTGTTGGTAAAACGTTACCGTTCGTCTTTCCAAAAGGGATCTATTAAAGTCATGAGGCCACGGAAAATGCACGAGTCTTTTAGAAAAAGAAATAAAAATTAAAATTAAATTAAAATTAAATTAAAATCAAATTTTAATTTAAATAAAATAAAAAATAAAAATAAAAATGAAAATAAAAATAAAAATGAAAATGGAAATTAAAATTAAAATTAAAATAAAGATAAAAATGAAAATAAAAAATAAAAATAAAAATGAAAATGGAAATAAAAAAAATAAAAAAATAAAAATAGAAATAAAAAAAATAAAAAATTAAAATTAAAACTAAAATTAAAATTAAAATTAAAATTAAAATTAAAAAAATTGGAAAAAGGGTACAGTCGCGTGTTGGGTGGCGCGCGAGTTTTGTGAAATGTGTTGACGTAAGTACGACCCCTCGGAGACACGTCCCGGCTGCGGGTCATCCGATGGGGGGTCGAGGATGAGAAAAAGGACTCGTGACGTTGATGCCGATGGACCCGAGAGTCGCGACGCCGGGCCATCTGGAAAAACCGGTGGAGACGGTTTACGAGCGTCGGGGCGCCGGCGACCTCTCGACATTCGTAACGCGACACTGTCAACTTCTATTGTTTCGTCCAGCTTATCTCATTATATATTTTTAAATGTTTCCGAGTCCATCGACAAACTCTTTACTCTCGTTATTATCGTCAATGAGTTTCCGGACTCGAGTTCATAACAAACATTACGGCGCGTTGTATTAACAATGTAATTCGCACGAGTTTCGAGTGTACTAAAATTGTTTATTAATACGAGACGGTATTCCGGTAGTCGGTCCACCGAGCGGCGCTCTTGCGCGTTAATACCTCGACTGTCTGTTAAGCTCTCGAAACGTCGTGTTCACGAAGCGCGTGTCTATCTCTAATGGAACTTTCGGTACGTACGAGAAGTCGCCAGAAACGGAAGAACGCGAGAGACGGAGGACGAGAGTGAGGCTGAAAGACGGATACAAGTAACCCGGGGGTTGACAGGGCCTATTAGCTCCGTTGACAGTGTCCCGTCACGCCCGCTAACGAACGTACCGCGCGGTTGAAATATTAGTGACTCGCGACTGCACGGTAACACGACACGCGTGAAATTCAGTGCAGTCAAAGACGTTAAATTTACAATTCGTTTTTCTCTTCCGTTCCCGTTAAAAAATATAATTTAGAATTATTTGTCACACGATTCGAGTAACGAGGTGTGTGTGTTTTTTTTTTTAAAGCCACTCTCTCATCGACTACCGTCTATCACTTTCTTGCGTTATAAGTATGTAACTCTCTCTCGCGCTCGCGGCCGAGAGAGAGCTACACTCGTGTGCCGTGGCGTTGAGCGTTTATCGTCCAAATGTTTACCGGTCCGATAAACAAGATCTTCTTTAATCTACTACGAGATGCTGCTGTTTTGCACCGGCGAAATAAGAGAGGCTCATCGTTCCCCCTCCGAGTATCTGCAAACAAGCATCATTAAATTTCCCTCCTTGCTTTGCTCGTGATATTTTCGAAGCGCGAAAGACACCGAGTAACATGATTGTACCTTGATCGTGTGTCGCGAGCCAATCTTCGTTGCCCGAAGAGTCCTCGAGACGTATTATAATTACTCGTGGAGAACGAGTCTCGTTGGTTCCTCGCCAAGGACGCTTTGTGCACCGACGTCGATCGGTGCGCGTTCGAGCTGATGTTTCGCTTCTCGGACGCGTAACACTGTGCCAAAAATCCTCGTGTCCCCCTCGTGTCAGCCGTTGCGAGATGTTCGTTAGCGAACCGGGAACTTCTGATCCGTGAGAGCAATCTTGACTGGCAGCCGCACGTACGAGTCGACCACACACGAAGACCCTCCGACGAGCGAGACGCGCCGAACAATTCCGTCTGAAACAGTGTTACGATTATAATATTTTTTTTTCTATAAATAAAACGATAAATCAGTGGGCAAGCATCGCGATAAATCTCGCGTCCAACCAACCGTCTGGTTCGACCGCTTGCATTTTATATCCCATACGAGTCGAACCACCTGTGCTGGCGATCCGGACTATCCAATCGTTTCTTCAACCTTTGAACCGCGGAAACACTCGCCAGGAATTTTCATCTCTTCGATCAGTCCGGTTTCTATCTTCTCGTATTAATCGTCGGCATTTCCGCATCCGACCATTCTTCGAGGCTCACCGACACGCTCGACGTCAATTTAACCGGAATTCTCCTACAATAAATTGCCAAAAAATTATGCTCGGACGAGGGTCGAGACTGCCGCATGGAGCTTGGAGTAAAAACACGATACGCACGAGTGAAGTGTACGCACTTGAGCGGTATCTGCTCGAGTGCTGCCGGGCTCTTCGAATTTATCGGGTAGTACCTACGAGTACCCGATATCGTTCGCTCCATGCTTGTGAAATTTTTTTTCTTCTCCGCACAATTTCGATTCTCTCTCTTCTTTCTCCTCGTACTTTCCATCCAGTCACGACTCTCAACGATCTTCCTTATTCCTGTAAGGAAAAAATAAAAAGAATTAATAAATTTGTATTTTTTTCTTCTCCGCACAATTTTAATTCTCTCACCTTTCTCCTTGTATTTTCCATCCAGTCTCGACTCTCAACGATCTTCCTTATTCCTGTAAGGAAAAAATTGTAAACAAAAAAAAAGAATTAATAAATTTGTATTTTTTTCTTCTCCGCACAATTTCAATTCTCTCTCTTCTTTCTCCTCGTATTTTCCATCCAGTCTCGACGCTCAACGATCTTCCTTATTCCTGTAAGGAAAAAACTGCAAACTAAAAAAAAAAAAGAATTAATAAATTTGTATTTTTTTCTTCTCCGCACAATTTTAATTCTCTCTCCTTTCTCTTGTATTTTCCATCCAGTCTCGACTCTCAACGATCTTCCTTATTCCTGTAAGGAAAAAACTGCAAACTAAAAAAAAAAAAGAATTAATAAATTTGTATTTTTTTCTTCTCCGCACAATTTTAATTCTCTCTCCTTTCTCTTGTATTTTCCATCCAGTCTCGACTCTCAACGATCTTCCTTATTCCTGTAAGGAAAAAACTGCAAACTAAAAAAAAAAAAGAATTAATAAATTTGTATTTTTTTCTTCTCCGCACAATTTTAATTCTCTCTCCTTTCTCCTTGCATTTTCCATCCAGTCTCGATTCTCAACGACATTCCTCATTCCTGTAAGGAAAAAACTGCAAACTAAAAAAAAAAAGAATTAATAAAATTGTATTTTTTTTTCTCCGCACAGATTCAATTCTCCCTCTTCTTTCTCCTCGTATTTTCCATCCAGTCTCGACTCTCAACGATCTTCCTTATTCCTGTAAGGAAAAAATTGTAAAGAAAAAAAAATAATTAATAAATTTGTATTTTTTTCTTCTCCGCACAGCTTCAATTCTCTCTCTTCTTTCTCCTCGTATTTTCCATCCTATCTCGACTCTCAACGATCTTCCTCATTCCTGTAAGGAAAAAACTGCAAACTTAAAAAAAAAAGAATTAATAAATTTGTATTTTTTTTTTCTCCGCACAGATTCAATTCTCTCTCTTCTTTCTCCTCGTATTTTCCATCCAGTCTCGACTCTCAACGATCTTCCTTATTCCCGTAAGGAAAAAATTGCATACAAACAAAATAGAATTAATAAATTTGTATTTTTTTCTTCTCCGCACAATTTTAATTCTCTCTCTTCTTTCTCCTTGTATTTTCCATCCAGTCTCGACTCTCAACGATCTTCCTTATTCCCGTAAGGAAAAAATTGCATACAAACAAAATAGAATTAATAAATTTGTATTATCATTGATGATTGCAGTAATGCGAATGCAGTGCTCGAGCTCGAGTTCGAGTAGTTCCGGCGGCGGTCTGGTTGACCGAAAATCGTCGTACCTCGGTCATCATCACCATCATCCGGCGAGTACCGTGAGTCTCGGCTCTCTCGGGTCTCTTGGCTCGCTGAGTCTGAGTAATCTTGGTGGTCTCGGAATACCCAGCATAACGGGCACGGTGACTTCGAACTTGCACGCTTCCACACCTCCACCGCCTCCGCCCGCAGCAATGTACTACGATCAATTGAAGTACGGCGTGTGAGATGAGACGATTCCTCGTCGTCGTGCTTCGTCCAAAGTTTCTTATTTATATTTATCGATCGTCATCGATCGATCGATTGTCGTTATTAATTTAAGATTTCCTTCCTAGAAATTGTAGAATAAATTAAAATAAAACAACACGGTTTGCTAGTAAAAAAAGAAAAAAAATTGTGTGTTACCTTTTCTTCTTTTTTTTTCTTTTTTTTTTTTTAATTTATTATTATTGGCGCGTAGTTGCACCGTTTTGTTTTTTCTCTCTCCATGCGGTGACGAAGAAAACGCGACCGTTTCGTAACGTTCTATTAACGTGGATGACCATCCGGCAGCGTCGATTTTGCGGTCAGGATAACGTGGATTAACGTATGGAAAGACCGGTACACTTTCTCCCAGACAGCTTGGTGCAGAACGTCGTAACTGGAAAAAAAATATTAGGAATTGTGAGACACATCGAATTTTATTTATTTATTTTGTTATTTATTGATGGGGCATTATCTACCATTTCGTCCTGGTTCTGAGTCCTCATATTTTCGGTTGGACCATCAATTTTTTCCATCAATGGAAGTCTCAGGAACTCAGAGATTTTTTTTTTTTTTATTAATTCTAGAAGAAATTCCATATAATTATTTTTTGTTCAGAAACATTGAACGTGACGCTGATTCAGAGAGCCTAAAATGTTGAATTTTTTTTTATAGATTTTTTTTCAGATTTTTTTTAATTTTTAAAAATTTTTTTCATTGTGGTGACGAAGATATTGAATTTTTTGATCATAAATATTTGGAAATTTTTTTTTTGTAAATCTAATGAGAAATTCAAATGTTTTTATGAGTGAATTCAGTGATTAAAAAAATGCTGGCTTCATTCAATGTGTGAAGGATGAAAGGCCAGAGTTGGAATCATGGGGAATCCCCCAAGATTTATGTGTCATACGACGCTAAATATTCGACACAAGAAAATGTAGCATTATTTCATATACGTTTATCGAATATTCGTCGGTCTGTTATGAAAATATATAATGATGAACGTGCTCGACGTGTCCATAATTATTCAAGAAAACTACAGTCACGATAAGTCTACAGGAACGTTCGTAAATTAAGTTCTGCTGTAACCGACATCATCACTTTACCCATCTTACTCAGTCGGTATGAAAATATTCGACGGATAATTTATCGAAAATGAATTTTTTCCTCGAATTTTTGTTTCCCACTAATCCTTCGCGAATTAAATTTTCTCTCGAGTGTCGAGATCTGAAATTTTAGTTAGCGTCGTTGAGATGGATAATTATATTTCATTGGAAAAGTCGTTGAGTCGCGGGCGAGGCGCGTCTCATTGTCCCCGAAAGGCTTCTCGTCGAAGAACATGGCGCTCGCGTTCCGCAATCACACCCGAGTAAATCAGCTTGTCTCAGCGACGTTCGCGTCGGCGCGGCATTTTCTTTCCCCGTTCTAATTAATCCGCGATAACGTTCGCGAGGGAAGCGCGTGCGGGCGAACACGTTCGAAACAAAGTTCGGACAAACGGTCGAGATAACCGACGACTGGATACACGAGTTATTGGGGGAAAAAAACAAAGAGAGAGAAAAAAAAAAGAAAGAACGAACACGTTGCGAGCAGACGAGACGAGGAGTATTTGCATTGCTGCCTCGGGTTGCCTAACCCTGTCGTAAAGCTGGCGCAGGCTTCCCACGTGGGCAGAGCCCTGTCTCTCTAGCAACACGCAGCGCCCGCGCCGCTTATTCCAAAGTTAGGTAGAGTATCGGCTATTCGAGTGATGTCTCTGGTTCTCATTGGTCTATTGGTCCACATAGTCTGTGGAGTTTCGGAACGCCGCGAACGAGCGCGCGCGGGCTGTTTAACGCTCGGCGGTAAGGCGGGAAGTGAGGTGGGCTCGCCGCCATATCGCATCGGTAGTCGCACGCCATGTGTCCAAACAGAGCGCGAGTGGCCGGCACCGATTGACCAGCGTGTTGCGCCGGGTTCTCGATTTCCTCCGTGGAATTCGCGACGGATATCGGACGTATACGATACTCTCGGATCAAAAACATCGGACAAACGGGATCTCGTACCCGAGCATGAAATACCATTGGGCCGAACGAACCTCTCGGATTCGAGCTCCGTCGATCCTCGGTCCGCCGAAGCGTGAGCGAGAGAACGACGCTACGACGCCGAGCGTTGCTTACACGATAAATTAGAGGTCGCGGCGCGACGAAACGCGGTCGCTCGAATCACGTTGTTTTCCGCAACGGGAACTCTCGCGAACGCGCCTCGCCCGAGTCATCTCCGTCTTATCGATGGTGGGAGGTTTATTGTTGTTATTATTTTTTTTTCGACCGTTAGAATCGATGCCGAATGAACGCGTCGTGGACACGTGATCTACCTCCGGCTCGCAGCGCCACGACGTCGCTCGCGGGGGAGGGAGGAAAATACACGAGCAAGTTGTCTGGTTATATGCGGAATGCGCGTTAGGGCCGGAGAGCACGACGTGCAAGCTGAGCCACTCAACGAGAATGATGACAGGCACCGCAGCACTGTCTCCTTCACAGACAGCGCAGCGTGCCTGCTCGAGACGCGGATTTTATTTTAGCAGCACAAAGCCAGCCTTAACCTCGTATCTTCTCTCGTATTATCGACAATGCCGTGTGGACGTTCGTTTCACGCTTAAACGGGCCGCAACATATCCACGTGTATCTTCATCGGGATATATTTTTTTCCGAGTATCAAAATCTTTTCTGTTTTTTTTTTTTTAAATATCGAAGGAAGTTTTACGTGGAATCCGGTGAGGACTGCATTATCTCAAAGCGCGATCGAAAAACCCGCTGCGTCGAAGACGTTCGAAGCGATTGCTGCCGTGGGTTAGCAACGATATGTAGAAGGCGGGGAGTGGGGGGTTTGAGCTCTAAAATAATAAACTCGAGCGAACGAGAGAGGCGAGACTAGATGAAGAAGCGATTTCTAACGGACTGCGACTTTACACTGAGCAGTCGAAGGCGCTCGCGCGAACGAGTGGAAAGAATTCTGAAATTCTCGTTCGTTCTGTATCGTTGCTTGATGAAAAAAAAAAAAAAACAGAATTTTTTTTTTTTTTTCAGTCCACACAACCGTGTCGGGCGTCGGTATGGTACATCGATGAGTGTTCGCAAAAAAACGCGTCGACAGTCCGAAGAGGTCGCGCGACCGAGGCGGGGGCAGCACCGGCATGCGCGTGGAAAAGTTATTTCCGACAAGTATGTCGGAAACGGAGATACGGAAAATTGTTTATTTGATCGAGGCAGCCTCTCTGTATTTATTTTTAATGCCCGGTTAAAGCTCGGGACAATTGTCGGGACGAGAGATAGAGAAAGTGGCTTGCGAGGGGGTTGCCACGGATCGCTGCTGTTTAAACACACGATGGAAATTTACAGCTATTAAATACATATACAGAAACAGAGTGGTTCACGTTTTTTTTTTTTTTTTTTTTTTTTTTTTTTTTTTTTTTTACCTTACAAGGAAATTTACGGAACATTGAAAAATTAGAGGGTTTAGCCGGCGTGAAGTGCCGAGCGCATATCCAACGAGTCTCCGATGGACGGAATTTACGGATTCCTCAATGAACGTGGATTATGCAAAATCCTACTATTGTATATTACCGTCTCGGCGTAGTAAACAGGCTGACGTTAAACATTTACAAAAAGCTCATTTAAACAACTCTCAAGGGGCCCGTCGGGTGGTGTGTGTTGATCAACGGCGTCGTTCCTCCGATGTCGAGACTCGTCATCGGGCGAGTAACCGCGTTAAAGCTTTCAGCCGTGGTAGCGCCGAGCAAGTGGCGACATCCGTGGGAGAAATTCGTACTAGAATCGAGTAAGCACGACATACAGATCTCGCTGCCGTACAAATCTTGGTCCTAACGGACCAGTCATGTGCTTGGTAATGTAGATCGATACCGACGGAGATAAGAACCAAAAAGGCATGATCCAAATATTTTAAGACGCGTATTACGCCCTTGTGATTCTTGGGTAAGTCGTGAAATTACAGCTGCGCACATATACGTACAACGAAATCGGCAAGGGCGGTCAATGGAGGCTACTGGAGGCTACTAGTGAGAGGGAAGACTCTTGATATGTCGAAGACTGTCATCGTCAAGTATCGGTAAATTTGACTGGATACACTATCGAAGAAGAAAATAAAAATAAAATTATGGAGGAAATATTGAGCAGACTTCTCACTGCGGACACGAATGTCGTCGAAGAGGTAAATGGGGTTATCTACGCGATAATTACGATATTTTAACACTTGCCGTGTAAACACGTGGTCGGCCGGTCTCTCGGCCTGCTGAGATTTCTCGACCGGCGTTTCCCCACCCTTTACCCAATTTTTTAATCCGTCCAGTGAATCACTAAATTGAAATACTATGTTATTTGTGTAAACCCAATTTTTCCACATAATCATTGGTTTATAACGTGTTACAGGCAGAGGCAGAATTGAAGGAGGCTTTCAAGAAACCTGAGACCAATATGTCGCTCTTTCAGATTGCGATATATTCTCAAAAGTCGATGGTTCGATATAGAGACAAAAAAGATACATCCGTTGTTGGTACCTTAAATATATATGTATATGTGGAAATCATATATTTTTAGGTGAGACAATACGCTGCGTTGCTACTGAGACAGCGCTACGCCAAGCAAAAGAATTGGTTGGCCTTGCCGGCAGATATTCGCACCGCCGCAAAAGAACTCATTCTCTTACAGGTGATTAAAAACAGGCATTGTGTCAAATATCACGAAGCAAAGTAGCTACGTTTGGATCGACTATCGATATCTTATGAAGAGATGTTATCTGAATATGTATAATTATAATTATTATTTCTTCCGCCAGGGTTTGATGCGAGAAACTGAGTTTCCAGTGAGAAAAGCCATTGCCCAGTTGATCGGGACTATAGTGAAGCATGAATTGCCAGAAAACGGTTGGCCACTAGTGTTTCAAGTTATTCAGGAGCTTGTGACGAGCGAGGATGAGGCGAAAAAGGAGCTGGGTATGTACACCCTGGCAACAATGACAGAAATCGCTCCGCACACTTACGTCGTATACGTCGAGTCGCTGATGACCCTGCTGAGTGGGGTAATGAGCCGTGAGGATTGTTCCGGTACAGCAACGGCTTACTATGTTCTGCAGACTATGCTGCATTTGGTTCCTTTGGTGGAGGGCAGACTGGTCGTGCGTATCGACGAATTATTTATGAATTCAAAAAAAAAAGCTACAAGATACTAACAACGACGATTCAACAGATGGTAAACGCCTATCATCAAATACTGATACCGGCAATGGCCATAGTTCAATCACTCGCGTCGACGAACGAGGAGAGAGCGGTGGAATCTTTGGAACTATTTGACGAGCTGTGCGATCAAGCGATCGTCGTTATCGGCCCTCGTGTGAAGGAACTCACAGCTATGTGTCTCACGATAGCTAAAAACAACTCGTACGGCGACGATCTCAGATCTCGAGCAATAACGCTTCTCGGAACTCTGATTAGAACGAAGAAAAAGGCGATCTTGAAGCACGAAATCGTCGAGCCCATAATTGGTATTTTTTAAAAATATTTGCAGGATCACTGCTAATTAATTTAAATAATTTAAATAATTTTGTCCATGGATAAAAATTCTAAGATGATTCCTCGAAATTAATCAGCGATACTTTGTATTCACAGATGTACTGTACGAGCTGATGTCGGCGAAGAGCGACGACGACGATGACGACGAAGATTATTTCGCTGATGAGAATGAGGAACAGAAGCCAGCATTGCGGGCTACTTACGCTATGAATCTTCTTGCTTTGCACCTCCAACCCGAAAAGCTTATGCCTCACATGGTAGAGTAATGTTTTCCTACAGAGTTTCGGTGCCCCGTCGATTGATCATTTCGTTAATGATTTTTTATCCTGTTGAACAGCTTCGCCGCATAAAACCGGGCCTCGAAGGGAACGACCCTTATGCAAAGAAGGCTTCGTACCTGTCGATGGCCGTGCTCGCAGAGGGCTGTTCCGAGTACATTCGTGCGAACTATCTGCCGGAGTTCCTGCAGAGTGTACGCGCTGGCATAATGAACGAAAATCCGGTTGTTCGCAACGCAGCACTCTACGCCGCTGGACAATTCTCCGAGTGTTTGCAGCCCGACATAAGCAGTTACTCCGATGAATTGCTGCCGGTTCTTTTTCACTATCTGGAACGCGTCCACGAGTACATAGATCAAGAGAGCCGTCTTCCTCGGGGCGTGACACAGATGTTCTTTGCGTTGGAGACGTTCTGCGAGAATCTAAACGAGGCTCTTCTGCCTTATCTGCCGACTCTCATGCAGAAACTACTCGATTATCTCAACAAGGGTTCCTCGTTGAAGATACGCGGGTTAGTTTTCAGCGCGATCGGTGCGGCGGCAACTGCCAGCAAAGAACACATTGTCCCGTACTTTCAGGATGTCATGGCTCACCTCAATGTGTATCTGACCGACGACCAACCGAAGGAAACGGTGTTCCTACAGATACAGGCAATCGGTGAGATTCACTCGGTCGATCGGTATAGCGTTTAAACTACGAGCAACCATTTTATACAGAGTATTTTAATTCTTAAAGAAACTTTGGGAGCTCTCATACGAAGTATCGGGGGTGAAAACCTCACTCCTATAATCGGCCGTGCGCTTGAGTTTGGCCTGAAACTCATTGAACAAACCAACGACCCCGATATCCGAAAAGTCGTTTACGGTCTCTTTGCTTCCATCAGCACGATCATGAAAAAGGACATGGCACCGGCTCTTCCGAAAATCGTCGATCTCATGATCGAGAGTATACAGAGCACCGAGGGCATTGTCGTGAGTACAAAAATTTCTTACGATGAAAAGTAACGGAGTCATCTGGGGAAATGCTTGAATCCAATTTTTTTGCCTACTCAGAGAAACTACAAGGAGGACCCGACAAGCAGTATCTTTCCGATGTTAGACGATTCGAGTGACAATGAAAACGCGGACGAAGAAGATATTGAGAATACTGATAACGAGGAGGACGAAGATTACGACGAACTCTCCATCGGCTTGTCGGTCTCGAACTCGTACGTCGAGGAGAAGGAGGAAGCCGTTCTGGCTCTCAGAGAAATCGCCCAGTACACAGAGTGGGTATTCGTAATTCCGTAATTCGTCACACAACGATTATATATATATTAACGATTTTTGCTGTTCAATTTGCAGAGAAGCTTTTCTGCCTTATCTCAAAAGATCTTTCGAGGAAACGTTCATGATGCTAAATTATCCTCACGAGGACATGCGAGCAGCGGCTATAGACGCACTGCTCCAATTCAGCATAAATCTTTCGAAGATCAGCACTATCGAGGGAAAACAGGCATTGCAAAAAGCACTTTCGGTTTTCGTGCCGAAATTATCCGAGCTCATCAGGCTCGATAGCGAGAGAATGGTTGTTATAAACGGTCTAGGAGCTTACGCTGCCCTCCTCAAGGAAGTAAAGGGCGACGTGATAATCGGCGAGGGACATCGAGACGCCATAATGAATTGCGTTACCGAAGTTATGACGGAGAAAACCGAGTGTCAGGATCAGGACGATGAGGATGTCGACAGCATCGAGAACGAGGCCGAGGAGGACGAGCACTTGATCGAGTGCGCTGGAGACGTATTTTCGGCGTACGGAAGGGTTATTCCGCCAGAAGATTTTGCAATCAATTTCCAAGCTATTTTACCGCTACTTCAGACACGAGCGGTAAGTTGTATTCAAGTATGGAATATCTCGTCTGACATTTTATTTAGAAAAAAAAGATGTAATATAATGACTCTACCAACAACGTTTCAGAAACCGAACAGATCGGAGGCGCGGAGATCATTCGCGGTCGGTACGATCGCCGAGTGTATAGCCGGTCTGAGGCACACATCAGCGGCATTCGTGGATCAGCTCCTGCCTCTGTTTCACAAGAGTTCGAACGACGAGAGCCCTGAAGTTCGGAACAACGCGTTCTTTGGCCTCGGCGAATTGATTCTTCATTCGAAGGAAGCCATGTACAACCACTACAACAACATTCTCGGATTGCTCGTCGTTGCTTCCGGTAGGGAAGATCACGCCGGGCCTCGTGACAACATGATCGGCGTTATCGCTCGTATGATCGTCACCAACTACTCAATCATCGACATCGACCGAGTATTTCCATCGTTCGTCAAGCAGCTCCCATTGCAACAGGATTTCGAGGAGTATCAGGCAGTATTCAACAGCATCGCCACCCTCTATCGCGCCGGTCACGAAATGATTAAGCCTCATCTTCAGGACCTTCTGAAACTGGCCATCACCGTTCTTCACGAGGACAAAGCACCGAACGACGGTGAGTATCACGCGGAATCTTACAATCAATACCAACAAAAATAATAATAATCACCGTTCATTTACTTATATATTTATTAATTTTTTTTTTTGCCGATTTCAGAAACGAAAGAAGTTGTCGTGGACTTTATCAAGTCCGTCCACCGTGACTTCTCAGACGTTTACAACGCGGTTCACGCCGGTCTCCCACCCGAAGTCGCAGCAAACATGCTGCGCATATTTTCGTAAATATTGTTCATTATTTCTCAACATTTATACTTCGAGATTCGCGTGGACGCGAATAAAAAAAAAACGGACGCTAGACAAGATCTGTCTCCCTTGTACGAACGTGAATCATCTCACGTTATTTTTCTTTTCTCACTGATCTTTGTCGCATAACTCGAGGCATCGCGAGAAAATTGTCAACGATACTGCGATTCGCGTTCGAGCATACCGGGCCACGAATTTTTGTACGCTCGATAGAACTAACGTCCTCTCAGGATACTCAAAATCTAGTCGTTCGAAGATAACGTTTATAGATAGTTTTTTTTTTTTTTTCTAACGCCAATTTTTTCGATAGACGTTTCTGCATACCTAATGAAAACGCGATTATCGCAACGGACATCTCGCGTATGCCTCGGTCGATAAAACATCACACAAGAGTCAGGATCTTTTACTTTTCTGAAAAGTGTTGATTATATAAAATACAGAAAGCATATATCGAGAAACTACCTTGTACACTAGAAGCTGATACAAATGTTTCGACTGTAATAAAGGAAGTTTCGTATCTTTTAACTCGCTGGTATTTTTTTTTTTTTTTTTTTTTTTTTTCCATTTCGAGTATAACTTATCGTCGTGTTAAACCTCGCGAGCGATTCTTCAGTATTAAACTATCTGTGATCCCGGAGGGATTACACTATCGGCTCGATCGTTATCGGTACAAATCGCCTTAAGCGCTCGTTAATCGTCACTACCGAGAAAGACAATAAGTTTAAGCTATCGATAAACGAAGCTCTCACTGGACATTCCTCAATGTTCTAATGTCCATTGAATTATATCAGGGAAAAACAGGTGGCTTGTTTAACGATCTACCGTGACGAGAGTACTGTTTGCTTTTGGACGGCAGATGCATCGAGGAACAGCGGGTCGACACGACGCTTTTTTTTTTTTTTTTTTTTTTTTTTCTAAACTGAACGACACTTCATTAATCGAAGTTGATCGTGGGCATCGCTACCAGCCGATAAGAGATTCCGTGGGATAACACAATTCCCGTGGCTTTTTATATACACGCATACTCATACGTATATATATATATATATATATATATATATAGTTAACGCGAGAATATAGCGATATCGAAGTGCCGGGTTGATATCGTGACGTTATCGTGAGACGGCCAGCAGATAGGTAGGTCACCCCAGGTGGTTATCCGACTTTTCAGTGCTCCATCGAGTCTTTGTCCCATAGGATCTCGGGACTGCTGCGCTCCGTAGAAAATATTCTGAAAATATTCACCGATCCGTTACGGACAATCGATAAGTTAACCTCAAATTCTATGAGCATCGCAACGCCGTCTGCGCGCGCAAGCCTTCCCGAATCGGAAGGTCACGAAGAGCGTCTCTCGTAGATCGTCGGTAAATACGTAACGGACGTGGTACGTGTACCGACGAATAATAGGATAGACGAACGTTTCGAAGCAATTTACTAGCTCGAGTTTTGAGTGCGATCGTTCGAGTCTAGGAGTGTTTTTAACAAAAAAAAAAAAAAAAAAATCATTGACGATCCGCGTCGATGTGCGCGGAAACGTCATACCGATGATCGATAATACCAAAGGGGAGGAGGAGGATTGTCACATGTATCAATGAGACGGCGACAGTCCGGTTGAGACGGCGAGGAGAGGCGTCGAGAATCGGTCCGAGAGCCCGCGCAGCGCGTCGTACGATGTCACCGTGGCGACGGCTCGGCTACTGACACGAAAATATCAGTTTCCATCGGTACATTAGACGATCGTCGATCGATCGACTGTCTCGCTTGAGTCGACGCACAGATTGACGATATAGTGTTACGAGGAAAAAAAAAAAAAAAAAAAAAAAAAACTTACATCACCGCGAATACTCCGAGTATTATTGTGTCGAGGGCTGTGATAACAAAGTGCGTGATCGGCCATATAAACAGTGTGCTTGCCGACGGCAGGATGCTTTGAGTAAATTGCGAAAAATCTCCGATACCGTCGAGCACCGAACCGGTAAGTACGTCAAGAAAAAAAAAACTCAATTTCTTTCTTGTTTACGACGAGAGGTGACGGGCGTAAAATATACTTCGACTTGTCACATCTATATATATATATATATATATATATATATATATATATATAATAGCGATTAAGTGCGAAAAACGAACGTCGCCGGCTCGCGCTGTTCGAAGTGTGGGCAGAGTGGGACGAGAGTGCTTCCAGGAAAGTCAAATTCGAGGAAGCCAATGAAGGTGGCAGGGGCATCGTGAAAGAGAGCGTGGGCATCTTTGACCTTGACTCGGCGAATCGCGATTCGAATCCCAACACGCCAAATATGATGAATCAGTGGAATCGTTCGATTCAAGTTGGAACAACAAAGAGCACTCGAGCAAAGAAAAGAACGAAGTGCTCGAGGTCCGCCGGACATTATTTTCATTCTCGTGGACATAACCCCATTGTGTATACAGATACAGAAATTTTCAGCAAAGATTTGCCAACGAGTTTCCTCGTTACCTCGCTGCCCGATCAGCGACGACTGCGCGCGCAGGTTTTTTTTTTTTTGTCCGCGGCAGGATGCAATTAAGACGCGAGCGGTCGATTAAACGAGGCTTCTCGAGCGTCGACGAGAGTCGCGCGTCGCGCGCCGTAACCGTGCGGCCTTTTACGATTACCGACGGAGCGCGCGACGGACGGTCAACCCGATTCACATGCAAAGTCGTTTTATTACACGTGTCTCATACAATAACTCATAATACGTTCGTAGAGCCTGCGGAACACGTACACGCGATAACCATCGCTCTTAAATTTCTTTGCGTGGCGCGCGTCTTATCATTGTCCGTCTGACCATAGGAGCTGACACATATATATATATATATATAATTTGCGGTCTACTTGTTTGCTTGTCCTTGAGAGTGAGACATTTCGGACCTACCGCAGTGTCATTTCCGCGTCTAGTTGTTTACGCTCGATACGAATATTCATACAAACGCCTGCTTCGAGTCCTAATACGAAAATGCATCGATTTTTTTTTTTTTTTTTTTTTTTTACGCACGCTCGGTACGTTCGCTCGTGGTCACAAAATGACACTCTAGCGACGATGAACGATTATTTCTACGTGTTGCAGAACGCCAGAACGTTTTTTTTTTTTTTTTTTTTTTTTTTTTTTTTTTTTTTTTTTTTCGTATAGTTATATATTGTACGGAATGTAAAGTCATGGAAGCGCGGGGCCGGGCAGTGAGGAGAAAGTTTCACGGTTGTCGAAACTCCGTCGGACGACTCCGGAGTTACGTCTATTGCGTTCACTCGTCGATCGTCCTTCGCGACCCGAGACACCGAGTATAAACCTCACGGACGAGTATCGGCGCGGCGAGACACGGTTGTTTATTCGCGAACGCGAATCAGTGCGCGGCGACGCTGGTCAGCGTCACTGTGTCCAACACACGGTAACGAAAATTCCACGAAACCATTACGCCGAGGGTTAGTTCGTTCCGCTCGAATATCTTTTTCTCGCGACAAGAGAGGTTATTTTTTGTTTCATTTTTTTTTTTTTTTTTTTTCGTAATTTTGTCACCGCGCGATATTTTCGACCGTCGATCGCGTGGGGTGTTTTTCCATTGTCGCCGATAAAGAAGCACGATCGAGAGGAAGCTGCGCGAGTCCTTTTCCTCTTTCTCTGACGCGGTGGTGCCAACGTTCGTCGACGAAAAAAAAAAAAAAAAAATCTATGCGTATACGGTGGACGAAAAAAAAAGAGAGAAGACACTACTACAGTACGTTGGGATTTTTTTCGAACAGCTATCGCGCGGCCAATAGCCGAGAGGTGGAAAGATGGCCGATGACGCCAGCGGAAGAAGAAGCGGGAGTCCCTGAGGAGCGAGAAGCCCGCGAAGACTGCGATAGAAGGAAGCAACCGCACAATGGACGTCGAGCTCGTGACGCGAAATTCGTTGAGCTCTCTGCAGAACGTCGACGACGGTAGAATAATATCGCCGAACAGCCTCGACGAGTGGACCTGGTCCAGCCTGAGAGTAAGTCTCCAAACTGTCTGTCGTATTAGCGTATTAACATCGCGCAGCGAACGTCTCTCGGTCCATCCGACGATTCCCTCGATTATCGAATCTCGACGGTGTAGCGTGCATTGGTAAGATAGGTTTCTGCTTTTTTTTTTTTTTTTTTTTTTTTTTTTCGTCGATTCGTCTCTCGAGCTCACGCGAATTCTACTCGATCGATAAATCGACCCGAAACGGAGCGTGAATAAATTCATCGACGGAACGGTTAGAGAGCGTGCGAGAAAATACAATATGGCGTACACGCGGTGGCTTCGCGCACACAACCTTACCGTACTGCTGTTTCCTATCTGTTATTTGTTTTTTTTTTTTCACCTCAGCGACAAGCAAAAATGCATCGATGACAGTTCAGCGCGAGAGGCGATCGCAAACATCGGAATCGTCGCGAATCTTCGCCGTATATTCCCGCACTATTTTATCTCGCTCGGTCGGCGATGTCCTATCGGGCACTCGATAGCTCAACGGTGGGGAGAGCCGCGCGCCGGGTCTCAGAAAAGAATCGATTCTCAATCACGACCGTGGCCTTCGTCCGCGGCGCGTCAAGAGGGCGCTGCGATCGACGAAGCTTCCGAGCTCTTCCACTCCGGTGACAGAGAGTCGATCGGGCAAAATAAACCCCCAGCAGACAAAATGGCGGACACGCTACGATCGAACGAAGTAAATTTATTCTGAAATACATTCGCATAACGATTCCATTAGTCCGTTGACAATTTCGCACATTCGTTACGAACGTTAAAAACGGAATGACGAAAATTTGACAAATACACCGACCATAAGAAAAACATTAAAAAAATGGATTTTCTTCGCGTCAAAAAATCTATAACCAAATAAAAAAAAAATTTTAAATGTGCAAAATCAATAATCTCAACATCCTCGATGTAAAGTCTACATTATTTTCGTCGGATTTTCTTCATTCCATCGTTTCGCAAACCATCCTAAAATGGCGGCAGAATGAAAAAAAAAAAAAAAAAAAAAAAAAAGGATCCTTCCTCAATCGAATCCCCAAAGAGTTTGCTTTATCGACAAAGACGCCTCGTTTCCTCGTGAAAATCCGTGCCCAATGAATTAAATTGAAACGACGATGAAATCCAGAAAGTTCGGATAAAACGAACACGACTCGCAAGGACACTGCAGAAACGCGTTCGTTTCCTATGCGACACGAATGCGGACGAATCGCGAGTGTCCCCGCAGCGAGCGGTGTTGCTCTCTCTCTCTCTACGCCTCCCACTCTCCGACTCGCCGACGGGATTGTAGATCAATATTGGGTCACGAGGACTGCGAGGTACGGGTTCGTAGGAGCCTCACGGCTGCTGGCTCGTCGCTACTAGACCAAGTCAGTCTGACCGTTGGGTGTAGCGACTGTATATTCATCCCCTCCCCTTCCGCTCCGCCTCGCCCCGCCCACCCCCCCACTCCTCTCCCGTAGGTTCGCTGGAAGGCGAGCGTCTGCGCCCTGCGAAGTTCTTCCCTCCGCGCCGGAAAAAAAAAATATATATATATATATATATTCAGCTAGCCCGGGTCTCGGTCGTCCGGGCTCGTGCGGAGAATCCTGGCTCTCGTGATCGACTGCCGAGACGAGTAGGGTAGTCGTCGGAGTATCCTCCGATCGCGAATAAAACGATGAACGAACCGTTGCCCAGTGCTCGCGCCCGATTTGTATGTGTGATTCGTTCGACCGGAGCGAACATTAGTATCGTCCCATAAGAGCTCCGAGTGTCTCGTCGTCGAGGACCACCCGGACGGAGAATAGAGAATTCTTCGGTCGAGTCGATAATAATAACAGTAATAATAAAAATCTACAGGTGTGCCGCTCGTTCGTTACACGGTACGGACGCTTCGATGTACGCAGAATTCGGACGGTTCAACTGTGTCGAAGAGTACAAAGGATCCTTTTTTTTTTTTTTTTTTCGTTCACTCGCACGGTGTAGATTGCACGCACCAATAGACGATTCCCGATGACTATAAATAGAGCACCGTGTATATGCAATGCAAATATATTAACACGCCCGGCTATCGAGTCCGTTGTACACACGGGGCACGTACGCGTTATATATACATATATATCTATATATATGCATATACACAAGGTTCTAAACTCGTACTCGCCCGGCAGTGGGAGAGTGTGCAGTGTTTCGAGAGTCGTACGCGGGCCTTTTTTTCTCTCCTCTCGGCGTCGCATGCAGGTTGACAGTCGGCGATGGATTGCATTATCCGACGGTCCTACGCGCGCTATTTCGCTGGACAACAAACAAAAAAAAAAACAAAGTTTTGAGGTTATGAAAAGTTGAGTCGTCGCTGTCGCGGAAAAAATATATTTTTTTTTTCTTGCTCGGTAGGTAACGTATCGATAATGTAACGGCGATGGCTTAGGGCACTGAGAGACCGTGACTGTTCGAAAGACTGCCGCAAGGGCCCGATCGTGATTTCCGGCTGCGTGTAGATTCGCTATTTGTCCGTAATCATCGTCGCGTACAGGCGGAAATAGAAAAAAAATAATATATATATATATATATACGCGGCGTTCTGTAAACACAGAGGCCGCTTTGATTCCTTCGTCCACCCGAGCGTCCATCTTGCGTGTTGTCTCGAACGATCGATACCGTCTCCATTATGACATTAATTTGTGACCCTCGTTCGCGATTGTTTTTTTTTTTTTTTTCCCCTTGAATATATTTACATCCTGTCTGTCTCTGTCTCTTCTGCCGAACGCAGAAACAATTTCAGTACAAGAACCTCGAAAAGCTGTACTCGATCTACCAACGAAGACTGCAGAATGGATACCTATCGCTTTTTGTTTTACTCCAGGTGGTTCTCGGAGTCACTCACTGTGCGGTATTAATAATGACGGTGAGAGATCACGATTGGTATCGAAATTACAAATGTCTCGTTGCTCGAGGAACCCGCGTGAGAATATTTGTCAATTAATAATTATTCGAATATCCGACAGGTGGAGATCGAGTCGTCCCTGCCGGACGTTGTCACAGTCAGCGTCGTTGGGGCGCTTCTTTGTCCGGTGATAGCGCTGTCCTTCAGATCGAAGCTCATCGCCGAGGAAACCTATCTGCCGGTCGTTCTGTCATGCTTAATCATCGTGTTTCTCGTCGTCGGAGACCTCGCCGTTCCTCTCTGGTACACCCTAAATTGCACCGAGACCGCGCCTACGATAAGGTAAAACGAAACGAGTGAAAAAATCGAGCTCTTCCTTATCGACGGAGCGGACAATTCCATTTCACGTAACAACGTAAATCCGGAAAAAAGGTCGGATATTTTTTTCACAGAAACATTTTCTCGAATGAAGTTAGATTTTATTTTATTTATTTATTATTTTTTTTTTTTAATAAAATTCGGAAGTATCGTTTAATCGTTCATCCGCGAATTTGTTATTCATTTCAGACCGGATATAAATAAATGTTTATTTTGTTTCTACCTTTATCGACACTGGACAGCTCGATTCTGTCTTCTAAACCATAATTATATATCATTATTGACAATTAAATGCAATTGAGTAATATTAATAAATTATAAATTATATATATATATATATATATATATATATACATTTGGCCACGGAATTTTGTGCCACGCTGCACCATTTATCATCGTGATCAAATACGGACCGAGAGCCGTCAATCGGAATACGTCATAGGCAATTTCTAGAGAATAACACACACAGGAAAACATTCGTCGGAAAAAAAAAAAAAAAATCGACGCCGAGTCGCTAATCATTCGAGGTTCCTAATTATCAGCGTCGACCTTCGCTCGATAATCCCACCTTCGCTTTAGTCGTTGACCGCAATAGCTTAGACGACCTAGAGTCATCGCGAAATATAGAAATGTTCTTTTTTTTTTCCTCACCGTCCCCCAATATATATATATATATATATATATATATATATATATATATATATTGCACGGCTTCCGGTTTGGCGAACCTGCATAAAAGGACAACGAGCAGAATTCAACGTTGAATATAAAGCTACGTGATACAATGATTTTTTTTTTTGTGTGATTTCAGGCCCGCATACGCGACTCACGTACTACTCGCCTGCTATGTCTTCCTACCTCTGTCGGAGAATCTCCACGCTTTCATACTCGGCGTTACAGCGACGCTTTGCTATCTTGCGAGTCTTTCGCTCGTCACATACAGAAATATGTCCGACTACACCGGCCGTGTAAGTTGGCGTTTTTACGTCGTTTGAGCATCATAGATTTATTTATTTTTATTATATTTTTCCTACGCGACCCATACATACGACTTACCTGTTGCCTTAAAATTATAATTTTTTTTCGTAGATAATAGCGGATGCGATTTACTTCGCCTGTGTGAACGGCCTCGGACTCTACTTCAGATTCATGAACGAAATCGTGATAAGAAGATCCTTCCTGGACAGGCGAAAGTGCGTCGAGTCCACCCTTAGACTGAACTACGAGAAGGACCAGGAAGTTAGTCTTCGAAGCTTTAATTATCTTCTGTGAAAATGAATCGAGAAGGTCGAGAGTCACTTTCACATGGCTTTCTCATTTATTATAATTTTGCGCATAACTTTTTCCATGAGAAACGCGGCTGATCGGTTTTTTTGCTTACTCAGAGGAAAAGCTATGGCGGTAAATTTTCATAAATTAAGAAGCCATATGCAAATTTATTTGTAATTTTTTGGTATCGTTAAAAATTTTTTCTTTTAATTGCTGAAAATGTCGAACCGGGCCTCAATATTCATGAAAATTGCACGAAGAGATAACACACGACCAGACTGTTAATGTAGCAAAATTCAACTCGCTGCCCCAAGCATTTTCAATTTATAGTCGTTTTAAGCAATTCGAGTCTGTCAGATAAATACAGACATTTATCCGGGCACTAATTAAATCTTGTTAAACAGGAACAACTAACGAGAAGTATACTTCCTCAACATTTTGCCGCGAAGATAAAGAAGGACTTCAGAGATATATTTAAATTTATCGAGGAACATAAGAAACCTCCGCCGAAGGGTCATCGCCGCAAGTAAGTTTTTCTTCCAGAAGAGATTAAAAATAAGTCTCGGTACTTTGAATAATACAACTGCAAATTTCAGTGATCTGTACGTTGAGACCCACAACAACGTGAGCATTCTGTACGCGGACGTGGTAAATTTTTCCGGACTCACCGTTACGCTGCCTGTGAGAAAACTCGTTGAAACGTTGAACGATCTCTTCGGCAGTTTCGACGAGGCGTCCGAGCGTCACAACGTTCTACGGATAAAGTTCCTTGGCGATTGTTACTACTGCGTCAGCGGGGTTCCCACCCCGAACACTCAACACGCCAAGAGTTGTGTGGATCTAGGTAATTGAAGAAACAATCGACTTTCGTTAATAAATTTGAAAAAGACACGAAATGCTAACGTCTCGGATCAATCTACTCGAATTTTCATAGAGATCATATTTCATCTGTGTACGAATTTTTAGTAAAATATCTTCAAAATTCTGGGCGCCAAAGCGCGAGCCGACATTTTTTTTTTAATTAAAAAAAAGTGTAAAAAAAAACGAAACAACTGCACAGTTTATTTTTTCATTGTGTGTGTGCAATGTCAGCTTGATCGGGCGAGGCATTCTCGACTGGTCATATTCAAAAAAATTCTTGTTTGCTTTAGAACATTCTGAACTCGTTTTCATTGAAATCTCGAATTTTTCTTTTCTCTCATAATAAAGCCTCCTCTATGAGGAAGCAAAATAAATGTCAAACTTTTTTATCTGTACGATGCGTCAATTTTGATAACCGTATTTCATGCCTAGGCCTGGACATGATCAAGATAATCAAGGAGGTACGCAAGCGGGTGAGACGCGAGTGTGGAGTCGATATAAACATGCGAATAGGAGTACACTCGGGCAAAATAATATCTGGAATATTGGGAGCGAACAAGTGGCAGTACGACGTTTGGTCGCGGGACGTTGTCATAGCGAACAAGATGGAGCAGACTGGACAACCTGGAAAGGTCCACGTTACTCAGCAGACGTTGAATCTGTTGGACGCGACGCAATACGACTGTGTACCGGTCGAGAGTCTGAACGACGAGATTCTGAAGAAATATAATATCCGTAGTTACCTCATAACACCGACCGTCCAGGGATCCCCGATTTCGCAGGTGAGCTAAAAGATTCCAGCACGCTCGATCGCTCGAACGTTCCTCGAGTCGTTTACAGACAAGCCTTGTTGCAGAACAGCGAGAAGACCTTGCCGATCACGAGGCCTTCGACACCGCCGCGTTCGAACAAGCACTACGTCAGATGGTACAGCGTCAGACCCAGCACGAGTATCGGCGCGAACGCGAGAACTCGCAGAATCACGACCAACATCAACACCCACGCTGATGTCTTCGCCGGGACATTCAGAAGGCGCACCCACTTCATGGACTCTTGTCTCAGGGATTATCATCTGATGCTAAAAGCGGCGGACGCTGAGATGGAAACCGCGATCAAGCAAATGCCTCTCAGCAAGTGGGAGTGAGTTGGATGGAATATAATATATATTTGTATGAATGTCGATGGGAGAGAAGCGAAAAGCTGAGAGAGTCGGGCTGTGCGGACCACTTCATTTAAGGAGTGATTTTTAAAAATCATTTCAGTGTCCGAAGTGGTCCGTGTTGTCCCGTTGCGTCAGGTTTTCTGTTTGGCACCCTGAAATATCGCTCCGATGCATGTTTGATTTATGAAGATAGTGTTTATAACGATTGTTTGTGACGCAGGCAGTGGTTCAAGTGGGAACACATAAATCCTCTGTTCCTAACGTTTTCGCGGCTGAGCTGGGAGATTCCTTTTTTGAGAGAACCCGATCCGCTGTTCAAGTTCTACGTCGGTTGCGCCGTCCTCGTCTTGATCTGCATGGGCCTCATACTTTTGGTACCCGCTGTTATGATGTCCCAGTGAGTTTCCATCACGCCCTGGGAATAATTACGAGACCTGCTTTCGAATTGTCGATAAACGGAGTGGTCTACTTTTCAGATGGCACTTGAGCACCACCGTGGGTTACACGATCACCATGGTTTTCCTCGTCGCTCTGCTGCCGCTCACCTGGATGCATTTCGTCTGGAATCGATGCAAAGACCCGCATGACGAGCACGAGGGAAACGTCCCACAGCCGCGAAACAAACTCCTCCACTTTATGTATCAAACGAGTGTGAAGGTATGTGATTGTAGAAAAAAAAAATTGCAAGTCGAATCATTTCAATCAACATTCGTGGTTTAAATTATTCGTGCGTTGTAACATTGTTAAATTAATCGTGTAGGTCGTCTGGAGCGCGTTTCTCAGAACAACTCTCTATCTGGTAATAACGATAATGCTCGCAGTGTGCGCAATGTTCGATATGCTGGTAAGAATCTCTCCAAGTCGACCTTAGTCACAAAGTTACCATTTACCGACGATAAATTCATGCCAATAAAATTTCAGTTTGAATGTAAAAACGAGGATAAGCTGACTTACAATGCGGCGGCGGGTGTTGCCCCGAGTGGAGCATCTGAACTGAAATGTCTCTCGACGCCTTGGGTAATATTACTAATGAGCATATAATATAAGACAGACCTACGGAAAACCGAATATTCTTACCAATTTCTCGTGGGATTTAAAAAATATCTCGTCTCGAATTTAAGGCACTAAATTAGTTTGCCCCACTCTTCCTCTTTTCCCCTAACTATTTTTTTAATGCATAAAAAAATAAAAATTAATTCCATTAATATTCACAGCAAATGTCGGAAACTTGCTCGCTGGCGATACTCACGAGCTTTCTTTTTCTGAGAGTTCATTTCATGCTGAAATTGTTGATCGGCATTATAATCGGCACGTTCTACGCATGGAACATCTCGACGTACAGATCCGAAATATTTCAGGTAACCATATAATTATTTTGTCGTAAGGACGTGCTAATTTCGGTGAGTAAATCGAAAACTCACGAATTATCAATTTTCAGGCAGAAGATACTTGGAACCCACATCTGGAGCCGAGACTGGCTCACATCCTCAATGTTGCTTTCCTCACGTTCTCTCTGCACCTCATAGATCGCCAGGTGAGTCGAGTCGAATAATCGTCAGTTTATCGCATAATTCCTCCGCAATTAGAATCACAATTTCCACTGTACGCGACTCAGGCAGAGTACCTGAGCAGACTGGACTATCAGTGGAAGCGACAGCTAATGAAGGAACAAGACGAGGCTTTTCATACGCGAAACGCTAATAAGTTGCTACTACGCAATATCCTACCGGAGCACGTTGGTACGTATCGATAATTAAAAAAAATATATATATATATGAGCAGCGCATGAAATAAAACTGAACGAGAAAACTCGATTGTAATGAAATTTCTGTTTTTTTTTTCCAGCCGATTTCTATCTCAATATGAACAGAACCGACGAGAATGAACTGTACCACAAGGCTCACGAAAACGTCGCCGTGATGTTCGCATCCCTGACGGACTTGTCGATCGACGAGAGCAACATTCTCATTGACTTGAACGAGATAATATGCGAGTTCGACAAGCTGCTGTTCGAGCCGAGTTTCGTTTGCAGAATAGAAAAGATAAAGATCGCCGGCACGACGTACATGGCAGCGTGCGGTCTCGAGGCACACAGGCGCGATTCGATGAGAAATGAGGACAACGATAGCGATCAGGTTGTCAAAGTTATGGCGGAATTCGCCGCCGAAATGATAGCGGTCCTCGAGCGACTCAATGCTGAGTCATTTCCTAACACCAAGCCCTACAAGTATGTATCTCATGTAGGTACGTTACGCTTACGTTCGGCAATCATTTTTTATAAATACGCCGCGTTCATTATTGTCCCTTCGCTCGATCGGCAGACTGCGCATCGGAATTTCACACGGTGAAGTTACTGCCGGTGTTGTGGGCTCGCAAAAACCTCTGTACGATATCTGGGGCGACGCCGTTAACATGGCATCGCGGATGGACACGACCGGAGTACCGGGAAAAATTCAGGTTTCAATGATCGTCAATAATTCAAAACCGAACGGACGAGATTGTGAAAATTTTCAATAACATATATAATTTTTTAAATTTTCGTTAGGTGACGACCGAAACTGCAGCGGTACTGGAACACGACGGTATAAAGTGCTATCTGCGCGGTGAAACTTGGGTAAAACCGAAGGGCCTCGTGACGACGTATTTTATCGGTGTGGACGATAAAAAACGACTCCTCAGGATGGAATCCTTGGAGGAGACGAATCTATAATGTGCGATTGAATCCTCGAACAATCGTCTCGTCAGTCATCGACGAGAAAACATTTTTTCCTTTCCCGAGGAACGGCCGTTGATGGCCCTTAAATTCGCAACTGGATATTTATACAAATATATTCCAGGAATAGCCGCGAAGAATAATTGAACGACCAAAGAGAAGAAGAAAACCTGAGAGACCAAAGAAGCTTGATACGGGAGTCTGGCGTGGGATCATAGATTCGGATTTTTTGGATGATCCGGGGTAAACGTAATGCTGAAGCGATCCCTCGAAAAATCCCGACAACTCTTAGACTACACACGATTATTTTTTCTACGCACGTACAGCCCCGTGCCGTCTATCTGTAAATAATTCTGTACATATATTTTACAAAGTCCCTTACAAAGACTAACGCGACCAATTTTATTCCGATTTCGAGCCTCGAAAAGATACGAGATGGAATTTAACAAAGTAACAATAAAAGAAGTATTTATTAAAGTGCACAATTCATTGACAGAATTATGCGTTCATTGAGATTTCCGTCCAGTTGACGAGAGAGTTGTTGCGAGAACGAAGAGAAGAAAAAAAAGAAAGAAAAATTCCAAACGTTGATGAGAATCTAGTAAAATAATAGAATGCTGAAGAGATCCAAAAATAGCCCTCGTTGTGAAATATAGAGCGTGGACAACCAGTGGCGCCATAGATAAGCTTTAAAAGCCCTTGCTTACGTGTGTGCAGAGCGTGATATGAAGGCGAGCCACTTCATTATAAGATAAGCTTTAGATAACATTTTGTAAATTCTGTACGAGAAATAAACGCGGCGTGTGTGAAGGGGTGCGTGCGAGCGTGTGCACACGCGCACAGGTAGGCGTGACAAACCAATAGGCCGTGGGATCGAAACTATGACAAAGACGAAGTTTGTCCAACAGTCGGTAACGCACAGGTCGGTAAGGTAGATTGGCTGCGAAATTCAGAGAGAAATGTTGATGACGTAAAATATTTGTAGCAGCGTGGAAAGATTATTTACAGGATAATTCGATCATACGCACAAATTTATTTCTCATCCTATGTTCAGTCGGTCAAGTAGGGAGCCGCGGGAGGTCTCCATAGCAAATATAGGTATTGTCGTGACAAAGGGCAATGGATGCGCACGAAAATGTTGCTTGTACATGAATAAAAACGCATGACCATCGTTACTGTTACTTCCTCAAATTCACATGCGTCACAGCGTAATTCGAATAATTACGCCTCACGGCAAATGAGCAGCACGAGTTCTGGATTAGAAAAAATATAAATGGTTGCGTCACTCACATGAGCGGAAACGTGACAAATTAGATTTCAGACGAACCTGAGCGAGACGTAACGAAGGGGATTGCATTGCGGCGAAAGAACATCGTCGATCTACGAGCATTCGGACGTTTATTCTGAACGCGACCTAAGAGTCACTTGTCCATCTAAAAATTACTGCCTCATCCCACGAATAAGGCAGCCGGTAAACGCGCTGTTTTCCCTTGGAGCTTACCGGCAAGCCTATGAACGCGAGCAATTGTAATTCACGGAAACGCACCGTCGACAAGAACGTTTCCCGTGACGACAGAGTCCCCATTCAAGATTTTTCTCTCACAAATAGGCTTTATCGATTTATCCGAAGTTTTAGTGCTTCTTCGTGAACTTGATAGAAGACTCGGTGAGAAAGAGGGTTATCGAGAAAAAAAAGATCGAGAGGTCACGAATTTTTTTTTTTTTTTTTTTTTTTTTCACATCGCATTTTCCGGAGCTTACATTCGCTGTCAGCGAGTCACTGGGAGGTTCTGGCGCTTCTCCGTTTTATTATCTCTTCGCTTGTCACCTCTCACTGACAGTACTTGTACTAACAAAGGCCTTTCAGGATAGACTGTTGATCTATTTTATATTTTACATTCGGCCTTTTTCCCAAGATCGACAGCCTTTCTCACGCTTAGAGCATACTCAGGGGCAACAATCCCTAAAATAGTTGTGTCCGATGTATAGCTCGCACAGCCTTTTTTTTTTTGTCCTCGCATGGTTTTGTTTTTCTTGCGAGCGACTGTTCACTTGTCAGTTCGATAAAGAGCCCTCGCACCGGAGAGGAATTTTTTAGAACACACCGTCGATCGGTTTATTTTTTGAAATACCTCTATTCTTGCATTCGGCAACGTCGCTTAGCGTTAACTCGAGTAGAAAACTTCGGTGGACTGTCCTTAAAGTCGATGCGCTTGGTTTATAGATCGCTTCTTTTTGTTTGTTTGTTTTTGCTTTCGTTTATGTTTCCTACAACAGTAGGAAACATAAACGTCCTTTGGGTTGAGATTTAAGATAGTTTGTCATTGCAGTTTCGACGAGACTCAGGAGAAGCTGCTGAAAAATGGACATCGGCTTCTCGTCGTATCACAACGGGGGTCCAGCCCGGGAGCAGGACTTTGGCAGGCTTTCCCAAACGATTGGTACTTCGATACTGAAGATATCCCAAAATGGTTCGTGTGCTATGTCGACCGTGCCGGTGTTCGGTATCTTAAACATTGGATTAACTTCTGTAACATCTTTGTTCAGTTTCTTCTATGCAAAAGATGGTCAATCAATTGGGCGGCTCTACGGACTCGCACGAGCTGCGGAATCAATTGTAAGTCGGACGACACGCAGCGTTCTGAAGGATTCCTTCGATTCATGTACGAATCTGTTCAACAGGCACCAGATTCAGCACTACACGCAGCAGCTCGCCAAGGACACGAACGTCCATCTCAGAGATCTCGCCGCCTTGGCTAGCAATTCCTTATCCGGCAGTCCCGGCGAGCAGAGACAGAGAAAAATGCAGAGAGAGAGATTGCAGGATGAATTTACCAGTGCCCTCAATAGTTTTCAGGTCCGATATAAATACACAAAAAAAAAACAACAGAAGAATAAAATATCGCGAATGTTTTCTAATATTCGCGATGCTAAACTCTGCTATAAATTAATTGATAATGGCGGTATCTGATGTATCAGGTAGTACAAAGACTGGCAGCATCGAAAGAGAAGGAGATGGTGAGAAAAGCAAAAGCGAGTGCGGGAGTCGTGGGTTTCGGGGAGAAGAAGCAAGAGACTCTGATAGAGCTGCAGGACAATAGAACTCAGAAGCAGATACAACAGCAGCATTTGCAGGACGAGCAAAATTTACGAATGTTGGAGGAGCAGGAGGCGAGCATACGTCAGCTTGAAGTGAGTAGATCTTCTTTAGAATCCGCTTTCCCGGTGTATCCGATCGAAAAATCAAACCGCCCAAGATTTAAGAAAAAAAATAGAATCAATGAAATAAAATAACAAATTATTGCAGCGCGACATCAGCGACGTTAATAAAATATTCAAGGACCTCGGTGCACTCGTGCACGACCAAGGAATGGTCATAGATTCGATCGAAGCTTCGGTCGAGAGAACCGAGGTATTCGTTAACGAAGGATCCCAACAGTTAAGGACCGCGGCAACGTATCAGAACAAATTACGCAAGAAGAAGTGCATACTCGTGATAATAGGAGCGGTAGCTCTGTCGATTCTGATCGGCATAATCGTATGGCAGAGCACCTAAACTCCACGATAAAAGCGTTCTCGGCTGTGCCGCCCGAGATTCGAGACTCGCGATACGTGTAAACGCAAAGGCTGGTATTGAAGCTATTCGCGTTTTGCGGAAAACATCCCACAACGTCCTGCATTTTTACGATATTTAATTATTTACTGAACGTTAAACCGAGTGACGATAAAAAAATTACGAGAAGAAAAAAAGAAACAGAGAGCCGTCTGGCTCTCGCAGACACGGATAAAAAAGGCTAAGCCGTTTGATTGGCGGATATCCGGGCCATTTGTACACTTACGAAGTTTAATCGCCGCGCGATATTATTAATTAAATGAAAAAAAAAAAAAAAAAAAAAACGGAAAACTCGATATGGTATACGTGTAATTAAATGGTCTAATCGATATTAATATTATTTCGTATCCCGTCCAAACGAGATACAAACTATGGAAGCAAGCTTCAACTTGGTACGACAAGTTTTTTTTTTTTCTTTCATAACGGCGTCGCTAATCGCGATGAAATCTGGTATATCTGCTGTCCCGATATTGTATGTAGAATTTACGCATCTCGCAAGAACAATATTTCGTAGCATTAAATATTGAGATGTAACCCGATGTATTATATAATCTTTAAGAATGTTGGTTTATTTTAATCAAAATATAATAGAGAATATCGAAGTTGTTCGCTTTGTCTCGAGTGATATTTGCATTTACATTTTTCACGATTTTATTTTCTCTGAAGCGAATCGTATGTGAGACAGTGTCGCCATTTTGAGAGAAACGACGACGACGACACATTGTTCGGCTTATTTACCATATTGTGTAATGACAATACTGATCCTCCCATTTGTGATGATGTTATCTGAAATCAATGCGATTGAAAAAATTTCTGACAAAACCCACGTCGCCCATCAGAAATATACCAATGGCGACAGCGCGATTCTCCTCGTTCGTCGACTCTGCCGTTCACCGGAGCTTTTCATTGGGCGCTTCTTCCTATTATTTCGATATTACATTGCCGAAGCAAGGTCGACATTTAAAAGAACAACCCTCGACAAATACCGCTCTACCGACGAAAGATTCAAAGATTACCATAATGAACAGGAAAAATGTATTGCTAAAATGTAATACTAACTGAACGCTAATCTAGTGATCGACTGTATCGTTAATTATTACGATGAAAAATGTATACTATTATTTTTTATTATCATAATATGCATGCGACTCCGAGATTTAATATGGATTTAATTCCTTTTCGCAGTGACGTTTTCTCGTCTAATTCGAGATCACGAAAAAAAAAAAATTCGTACTAGAGACCTTGCGTCGGCCGAGGTTGGTCATGATAGACGGTCTGCATTTGGTCACGTGACCGCCGTTGATGGCGGCAACGCGCGTCCCCTCCACCGTTCTACGGCGTTCCCAAGCGCATAACTCGTGTGTAGCCGAAAAGATAAACAGTTCGCGAATACCTCGGAAAATATCTGGAAATGTACGACATTTGTCATCCAAGCGTGAGTTAAATTACCGAATAAATTTTTATTCTCATACGAAACAGCACGTAATCGCGTGTAACATTTCATTGCGTTTCAGTACTACAAAATCGGCGAGCTCGGTTGCAAAAATGACGTCACAATTACGACCGCCTTTCACGTTTACATCGAACTGTGCGAAGGTACGTTTACATTAGCGAATTAACAGCTTTGCGCATGTGTCAACGGTTCGTTTGATTTTTTTTCTTTTTCACACCGTAGAACGAAAATTGTGGGATGTCGAGTACAAGTACGACGATCAGCTAGACCTGATTTATCTGACCGCGAGAATTCGGAAGAATGGCGAAAGCGAGATCTACGTACCTTGGCCGGCGAAGAATAATATCACGCTGCGAATCATCGAACGCATAGAGAACCAATTGAAATGCGATCGGTGAGTTTCGACGTATCGTGTCGCGGCGGACGAACGGATCTGATGTATTTCTTTCATTGTCCAGATTCACATTGGTTCTGAAGAATGGCGAGAGCAGCAGCATCTTCTATAGAATTACAGAGGGCCTCGTGAAACCCGCCTCGCCGCAGACCAGCAAGAAACTAAAGTCAAATAGCGACAAGAAACTCGAACTCGAAAGGGAGATACGGAACAACAGTAGATATCTGTACGAGTTGGCAAAGTCGCATAAACGAAAAATCGACGAATAACGGGGTGGGAAAAAAAAGTTTGGCGAAGGGAGCCAATGACAAACGGGGAATCTCAATTCGAACTTTCGTATATACTCGTCACGTTAATATTTTCATTATGCAATCTTACAAATTGAATTACTTAAACATTATCTTACAATCTGTTAGTCATTTTTTTTCCTATACGATTTACGGGACAATATAGGTGTGTAAATAGTTTTTTTTTTTTTTTTTTTTTTAATATATAATATAATATACGATACGAAAAGTAATAATGATAATTGTGTACAATCGAAAAAAAAAGCGACAAACTAACGAAGAACTCGATTCGTTTTTTTTTTTTTCTTCTATTAAATTTATTATTCCCGTGAGGTAGATGGTGACTCGGCGAATCGGGCTTATAGTGTGTTAATATAGAATCTCATAGTACAATCGTATTTATATTATCCTGAAGATGTTGCGCCGACGACTCGGACTCGGTGATGCGAGCCAAGCGCCCACACGCCCTGACAATTTATATTTGTTCAACAATAACGTTCACCGGGATCGAAAGTCTCGTCGAATCACAATCCCACTCGGATAACAAGCAACTTGGACCCGATTACCGATATTTCTGTTTTTTTTTTTTTTTTTTTTTTTTTTTACTTAGAGAGATAGGCGACACCTATCGCGCGCAAAGAACGTTCGTCTAACAACAAAAAAATGACGATAGCTCTATAAGGGCACTTCGAGGATATAAGATTCCCATGGGGGATCACAATGATTGTGGGGATTTCAGCTCAATCGGGTTTCGGTATGCTCAGCCTCTTTCGATTATTGTTCGGCGCGTTACGAGTTGGTTTTCTCTTTCTCTCTCTTTTTTTTTTTAATTACAAAAAACAAATGAGCACCTCACTCTCGAAACGGTCAGAAATGTACACATTTTTCGTTTCTTTTTTTTTTCATCAGTACAAAATTGATTACCAAACTATATCAATTTATTAATGCATTAAGGCAAATGGAGATCGACGGGTTGCCGGAAGTATCACAAATTGTTCATCGTACCAAAACGGTGCCGTGATTTTTTTTACTTTTTTAAACATCTTTTTTTTTTCATTATTACGTTTGCTGCACGATTACCTCCAACATTGACGATTTCAACAATGGCCCAGTATAAAAAGCCGCGGCTGTTATTTTTTTTTTTTTTTTTTTTTTGCGCTCCGCGTTTTCTGTTCTTCACGAAGTATATATAGAGCTGTCTAGCCTTGATTCAAATACCAATATTGGATTAGTTGGTAAAAAAAATATATGAGAATGAACGACGCGAAGAGTGCGCGGATGTGTGTGAGTGTGTGTGTGTATACATGAGAATGTCAGGATAGACAAGAGCTCTCAAAGTGTTATATATAAATTACTACAGCCCGTCGCCATCTCCGGGAATGAGAGGCGCGCATCGGGGTTTTCCTCGATTAGAGCCAAGCATGAAGCGACTTGGAATCTTGCGTTCATTTTTTTCCTCGCGTAACCAGCTGATGAGTTGGATTAAAATTGTTAAAAATATACAAATTAACTCGAACAGGCGTAGACGTTTTTGAAAAAAAATATATATATATGTATATGCCCGATTCGAACATGCGAATTGTTTTTTTAGGCTGCCATACCGGCAACGAGAAGTCGCCGGCTATTCCGGCCCTCGTTAAATCGCGCTTTTTCCGCGTTGCAATCGATATCCTTAACGGATTTATTCGTGGCGTTAGCACCAGTCCGCCATATACGTAAAGTCCCGGAAGAGACCTTGTTCCAGGTCGCTTAGCGGCCGTGGATCTTTGGGTGCAGTCAGTTGGGGCTTCTCCGACGTGAACTCTTCATCGAAATTACTAACATCCTCCACAGAGTCCTTTAGAGAAAATATCATTAATGACACAGTCAAGGCGACACCAATGATTAAGTTAATGAGACTTTTTTTAAATTAAATATACTCACGATAACTGGCACGAAAGGAGGCTTGACGCGCCGCAGAAGCAAATCGTCCCAGGCTATGTGACGGAAGAACGCTTGTTTCTTTACGTCTTCAGCGTCCCTCTCGCTGCTTCCCAACCGACGGTCCGGGTTCTTTCGCAGCAAGCGTCTCATTATTGCTATAGCTTCCAGGGACAAAAATCGTGGATATCGTACTTCGTCGTTGACGATTGAATCGAATACTTCTTCCTCGTCGTCACCGGGAAAAGGAGACTGTAACCCGAGCAACAAATAATGTGTTACGAGCAATTTCGTCGTTGTCTGGATCGTTGGTAATTAAAATAAAAATACAAACTTTCCAACGCCCTCGACTCGCAATTTCGTCGTTATGTGGATCGTTGATAATAAAAATAAAAATAAAAATCTTTCAACGCATTCGACTCACCTCGCCGACGAGCATCTCGAATATCAAAACTCCCAGGCCCCACCAGTCGACGGCGCGGGTATACGAAGTGTCGGTAAGTACTTCTGGTGCGAGAAACTCTGGAGTACCGCAAAAAGTACCGGTTCTATCCCCATAGCCCATGCCCTCCTTGCAGAGGCCAAAGTCCGCGATCTTAACGTAGCCCTCCGTGTCGAGTAAGAGATTGTCGAGCTTCAAGTCCCTGATATAAAATTTTGACGAATTAAAAACAACTTCTACATCCGTATGAGCGAATGAGGAGCGTCGCCGGGAGATTATTTTTTTACCTGTATATTATACGACTCTCGTGCAAATACTGTAAACCGAGAACGACGCAGGCCGAGTAGAAGACGGCTCGGGACTCGCCGAAGACATCGGCGTGTATGTGCATCATAAGATCGCCACCAGCAGCGTACTCCATGACGAAGCATACGTGTGCCTGTATATTGCATTGAGCAAAAAAAAAAAGTGAATTAATGAATGAATAAGCGGACAAGATGCCGACGTCGAGTAAAAAGCGTTTCCACGAATCCAAGTCGAATTGAGCGTTCGGCCCTGTGCGAGAGATTCACAGGGAGATCGGGGTTGACTAACCTCGGTCTGAAAACAGGCAAACAGGTTCACGAGGAATGGATGCCGAGTCGTGTTCGCTACCTCGAAGATCCGTTTTTCGGACAGCAACGACTCGACCTCGTCCCTCGCTATAATGTCGCCCTTCTTCAGTGCCTTGATCGCGAAGTACTCTCCGGTATTGCGGTACTGCGAGAGTATAACTTTGCCGAAGTGACCACGCCCCAGTACCGAGAGAAGCCTGAAGTTCTCGAGGGTCATCCCGGTCAGTTGTGAGTGCCTTCTCGACTCGTAAGCGCTGTCCCGGTACTGCAACGGCCTCACCGGTAGCTCGTAAACCACCTAAAGAAAAAAAAATCAAATATCGTTAATCGACAATGATCTACGGATATTAAAAAAAAAATTATTATCTAGTCGCTGCTATACATGCTTAGAGGATTATCCACATTCGTATATTGTATGATTAATAAAAAAACACATTAAAAAAAAAAAGCCCCAGTCTATTTTCATTGTATTAGCCGGTGAACCAATTGTACCGCAAGGACTCCTCTAGCGTATTCCGGTTGTGCGGAATGTACGCCGGCTGGGTAAACCCATTCAACCGATGGGAGTCCGAGTGACAATGGGAAAAAAAAAAAAAAACTTTTTCCCTACAGCATGCAACCCACAGCCGATCGGTTATAGGACAAAGTTCCGCATCGAGGCTCCCTCGATAATGGAGACGGCGTGTTTTCATTAATAGAAGAGACAATAGCGACCGGTCGGCTCGGTCCGAGTGTTAGATGCACGTCGACGGGTTATTAGTTGAAACCTATGGAAATAATGGCCGACACACAGAGCGACGGAGAGCTCAAGAGAGAAAACACAAAAGGCAAACGGCGCGCGTGTCGGCGCGCTTACAATAATGTACAGAGAGGTCTTATCTACCTCGTCCTCGGGAAACTCGACGACAGGTTGGGGCGAAGGGGTGCGCGGAGAGGGTGGCGCTATCAGCACTGGACGAGGCTCCGTCACGAGGGGCCTCAAGCTCGCACCCGCCTTCTCCTCGTTGTGCAGGAAATCAAACTCCTTAAGTGCACTCTGTAACTACACGACACTACCTGCTCAACGTCTGTGCTCTACTGCGATCTAATTCGGTGAACGTGTGAGACTTTTGATGAGAAGAGTGGCAGTAGTAGCGATTCGTCAGCGGTAAATTAAGTTCATTTACAAAAGAAAAAAAAAAATTAACAAAATAAAAGGAAGAAGAGTCGAGCTTGTAAATTGAAAAAAAAAAAAAAAACAATTAATATATATACATGTATATATATATGTATATATGTAACGAAGATTGAAAACCATACTACCACCATCACCACCGCTCTTACTAAGCGAAATTGTAATGCGTGAATTGCGTGAATTTAATATACGAGTTGTACCATACTTACTTCCTGATCGAGCTTTGGCTGTGACGAGTGTCCTAGCGAGGAAGATGACTTTTTCGCGTGCGATGGAGGCGGAGGAGGCGGCGGAGGAGCCGTGGGCGGTGGAGGAGGATGAATCTGCGATGATAGACTGCTGCTCGAAGCTGACATACCGAGAGGTCGAGCGCCGCCCAGTCCTCCTTTCTCGGGATCGGGCAATTCTCCAGGCGTCTCGATTTTGTCGTCCATCGAGGTGTCGAAAACGAGTTGCATCGGCTGAGGTCCTAAGAAGGATAAAAGCAAGGATTCCATGAAAAAGAAATAAATAAATCTCGGATCCATCAACGGGAAGGAATATTGTTCGATGAATTATTTACCGGACGGTGGACTCTCGGAACTTCGCGTGCTGTGCAACGAGGGTGCCGATCGCTTTAGTAGCCTTCCCCATGTAGCGACATTTATGTTCATCTGATTTGCACGGGGAAAATTTTTCGCCTGTTGCTTGAAGATCTTTCTCTGCCGTTGCAGCTTCGGCTTCCTCGAGATCATCGGATTGAGGAATCTTATCTCGGCGAACAGGAGACCCTGCGGCTCTAATTGCAGCGCCATACCGTGTCTGACGTCGTCGATGAATTCCTCGAGACGCAGGAATTTAACTGCGCACAAGGATCGCCAATCTTTCCAATAGACTCCGATCTCGAGTTCCCGGCTCTTGTCTAGCTCTATCGAGAACCTCTGATCCCACGCTTGCTGCGAGCAAAGCCGCCAACTTGTCTGAGCTACCGTTTGATTGTCCAGTTTTATCACCGCCATGATATCGCCTGTAACGGGAAGAATTCAAGTAATTCCATAAATAATCGTGACGGTAACTGGACGAGAGATTACAGTTTCGAGGTACTCACTACTAGTCTCGTCCTTGACGCTGTACGATTTACTCGAACTACGTCCGGTGACACCCTTGACGAAGCTGCGCAGATCTGGACTCGCCGGATAATGATCCCTTCTGGTTCTTCCTGGAATCTCTTCCGCGAGATCTTGGCAACCCATCAACCTCACTTCGAGCTGTCCGGTAACGGCGGCGCATCTCGACAGCGAGACCGGTATCATCGTTCTGCCCTCGAGTGGTCCGCGAAACGGTTGCAGCGAGGTGTAAGTCACCGGTACGGGACTCGCCGACTGTACGCTGGCCAATTCGCGTTTCAATTGAGCCGCTGTTGCACTGTCGGCCGGCAACTCTTGCCTTCTGAGATCCAGCGACAATCTGAGCAAGTCCAACTTTCTGCTCGACTCCGATAGACTCGCCTGAGCCTCCGTCAGGGCTTTTTTGTCGGCTACTTTGGCACTCTGCAGCAGTCGTATAACGTTCTTGGCTCCCTCGACTACGGCTGCCTCGATTCTCAATCGATGACGAAGCTCCTCGACCCTCTCCTCGAGGGCGAGCTCCAAACTGGGCTCGTACTTGTCTAAAATCATTACCAGAGCGTTACGCCCGTTCGTTCCCCATCTCCGTTACTTTTACCGAAGAAAGTACCTTTGTTGCTGGTCGCCTCGCCATTAGGCAACGGTGCATCACCGCGGGCGTTTTGCTGTTGGTGTCGCGCCTGACGCACTTTCATTATCCGCATCCTTAGGAACTCGATTTTAGCCCGTGAATCGTCAAGCATCTGCTGCGCCTCCTGGAGAAGTTTCTTGTCGCGATGACCGCTCGTCAAGCTCTGTATCATATTTTCCGCTCCTTGTTTGACCTTCAACTCAATGTTAAGTTGTTTCTCGAGGGACATCAACCGAAGATCCGCGAACAGGCCTTCCTGGTTCGGCGAAGATTGTCCCATCGGCGACAGGGGTGTATCTATCAGCGGCAAATAATGATTGACTGCTTTACAAACGCAAACGCATACAGATTCACATATAATATATATTTAACAAACATTCTTCATATAATTTATCGGTTAAAAAAACATATCGAGTAAAAAAAAAATAGTTTTTTAGCGAATAGAGTTCTTCTAATTCGTTTTTCACCTTGACCGTTGGAGTAATCTCTCTGAGGCGACTGAGGTTGACCCTGGGTCAGTATAATCTGACTCTCCAACTGCTGCAGTTCCGCCTGAAGCTCGTTCAGTTTGCTGTTGGCTTTCTTAACGACCATCGCAACGTCCGAAAGTACCTTCCTGTCGGTCGACGCCTCTCTGATTTTCTCTGCTCCGGCTTTGATCTTGAGCTCTTTGCGTATGTCCTTGCGTATCTTTTCCCTGAGGACGTCGAGACGCACCGGCAGGGGTACCTGATCGCCGCCCGCCACGCCATACTTGTGAAACAATTCATTGAGCACCGGATGCCTCGTGTAATCGTTCTGAAAATAGAAACGCCGATAAATAAACAAATAAATTAAATTTCTCAGAACGGACGGACGTGTCTCGCAGCAGCAAACAATTTGTCTCCCCCGCCCGCGTCGGAGATACGTTTGCTTCATTCATGAGTCGTTGATTCGCCACGGCTGATTGGCCCATAGAGACGCTCGACGATCGCAATTACCATAGCGAATAAATCCAACTGACGCGCTGTATACAGTGCGTCGCAGATTAAACGATGTCTCCGTGTATTGAATTTACTGCGGTTAGAAGAAGAAGAGGAAGAAGAAAAAAAACAAAAAAAATTAACGAATCGCAGTGACATAGACTGGAGTGTGCGTCTCGCGCAGCTGCGTGTTCCGATTCGCCGTGCCGAAAACGTCTCGAAGTTGTAGGAGAGAGCAACACATCCCACACGCCCCATTCGTCTCGGCGAGCGTCGCTCGTACGTCCGCCACACACAATTAACTCTCTCATCTCTCCCCCATCGAAGTGGGCCGCGGTACGCGAATTCGCGAGCGTGAATCTCGACAGTCTCGGCGGCAGACATAACGAAGGATCGCCGAGAAGCGAGCCCGTTACGAGAGGAACGAAGGAGAATGAAAGAGCGAGAGAGGAAAATACAGGAAAAAAAAAAAAAAAAAAAGAGAAGAAAAAGGAAGACGAGGGCGGAGGAGGAGGGGGGGGGGGGAGGTCGGCTGCACACGGAGATTATTCGTCGAGCCGTCAGTGAGAATATCCGAACGCTGGAAGATTCGTCGGAAACGAAAAAAAAAAAAACACAATTAAATAAAATTAATGAAAAAAAAAACATAAAAATGAGAAACGAATCGAACGATATTCGGACAAGTGTGGTTAACGGGTGCGCTTCCACCTGAGTCTCTCTCTCTCTCTCTCTCTCTCTCTCTCTCTCTCTCTCGTAGTCCTCACCTGATAATAGCCCGATTCCGCCATCTTGCCCACCGCGCTGGTTAAACCCCTCGGTTCTTCGACTTTCTATCCGTCCTTTGTCCACGCGCTAACCGACGGAAAGTCCATGGTTTTACGTCTGAAATTAATCCGCGGGCCAGGCGACCCGAACCGTTAACGATAGCGGTCAGGCCGGCCGCATATTGTCATGACGCACTCGGCACTAGGCAAACCTCAAGCACCGTTAATTAGTCACTCCTTTTAGCCCGAACTGGTCCAACCGCGACGTCTTCGGGGGAGCTGACGAGGGCTCCGAGGGAGCTCGGAGACGATAGACGGAGACGGAGGGACGTTGTGAAAAGAGAGTACGGGGTGGGGGGGAGGGGAGGGGAGGGGAGGAGGAGGAGAAGGACAGATTTGTAGTCTCGTAGAGAAGCACGACGACGAGGGCTTCACGCGCAAAAGGACCGCGTTTCGACGCGTCGAACGTGAGACTGACGGTGAACGGATTTCCGTCCAATCGGTAGACCGTATTGCGGGTGGACTCGTAGTTTGCCCAAAGGCAAATATCCCGACGATGGTACTCGCGTTAGTTTCGATCCTTCGCACTGAAAATAGCACTCGAATCGAATTTGTGTAACGCTGTGACATTGGCGAACGGGGCGGGGCTTCTCGACCAATAGAATCGCGCAGCCGTGGCGCGCGGCAACGAGCCCAGTTTCAAACGGAAACTCGACCGCGAGCGCGCTCGCGACACTTTGAATTGTTTTTTTTTTTTCTATTGTCCTCGGGTTTAGACACTTATCTGCGAAGAAAATAGCATTTATAGGATGACACGCGAGATTCTAATCGATCGAATCGACGAGTGACCACGAACTTTCGTGTCCGGGGCGTATCGAAAAATGTCTTGTCTCCGGAATCATTGCCAACGTTTCGCGGTTGCGTGAAACATTGCGCCATGTTGGCAACAGCCGTACGGTATCCCGGTACAGACCTGCGTTTACGAACGCACCGCAGCATCTTCCGCACGAGTTTTTCCGCGAGAATCCACGCTGCCTGACTCGCATTTCCACGCGAACGACATTGATCGACGAGCCCGATAGTCGATACGAGACTGTTGACGGTTTCGATAATTATCGAGAAATCATTTGCCCAAAACCACAACTTTGTGTAACCGCTCCGTACGTCGGTTGACAATTGTTGGAGACGACTCGACGTTGCATGTCAACACCACGAACGAGCGACCATGCAGCAGGGTAAGGAAGAACACGCGAACAGAGTAGCTGCAGTTCAGACACCCGACTAGTTTCCGAGATACGAGACTGGGAGGTAAAAACACGCTCTGCTTTTCAGATCGTAAATTGACTTTGGCTATGCTCCGCCCTACCCAAGACACCGACGTGAGCAGCTCGCTGGCTCTGAGGGCCAACGGAACAGAGGAAGGTCGGTTGGAGGACCGGCGTAACAAAGATTCCGCTCAGGAAAGTCTACCGTGGCTGGAGACTTTCAACGAATCTCTGAGCCGCGCCGTAGGCGGTAGAAGTTATCGTATCCTGCAAAATTTGCTAGCCGATTATTTGGGGTAACGGACCGTTTACTTAGAGTACGGGTATAAAATTGAGGGTCTGCAAACGTTTGATTTTTTTTTATCAGGAACATCTCGCGTTGCTCGGCGACCAGCCAGCGCAGAAACGTCAAGCTGAGAGATCATATGAGCACCACGCTAATGTTCTTTCATCTCTACTGATTGGACTTGAAAGATGTGATAATTAACTTTGATAAGCCAATTTATTATTATTGTTTTCTTATTTTTCATTTAAATTCATTCGTAGAATTGATACGTGACACATGTGTTTTGTGCAGCGAATCGCGGATCACAGCCCTTACTTGGACAAGATGTCGGAGATCGTTGGAGTCTACTTGGATGCTGAACTCGAAGCTCTGAGGGTGTCGGACACGGAGAGCTTGCGGCAAATGACTGCAAAATTGCTCGCTGCTCTACACGTCTATCTGGGTGAGGGTTTATTGTGAAAAAAAAAAGGCTTACAAAATAATCAACGGTAATCTGCAGGTGCTCCGATATTTTTTCAGATAATTCTGAAGAGCATATGTTGAGGGTATTGCTTAGAACCAAGCTACCTGGTAACAATTACAGAAAAATCTACCAGTCGATCTTTGAGTGAGTAACGTGAGGAGAAAGTTGTCGACAATCCGTCTCTTTCGGAGAGATCCACATAAATTTCGTGTGTATTTTGCAGCAAATGTTGTTCGAATATTGGGAAAAATGCGAATTCGATATCATACTTGGCGTACGTGCGTTACCTACTCGTCCTGAAACTTTGGAAAAATACGTGTGACAATGCCGACGAGAAAAACAGGATCGACAAGTTGGCGATGCGGATTCTGTGTCCGCGAATACCGAACAGCGGTACGGACGACACGTGCTACGATCCTTTGTCATTTATGGGACAAAAGAGCGAGACGGTACGTCTCATGAAGCAACATTCGTTCGACCTTAGAACGGCCTGCGAGGACTTCATCAAGCTCGAAACGAAAATAAATACTCAGTATCTCGACGGCGATACGAATGGATTTTCATAGCAGGAGGCGCCTCACCTCGCGGACCCTTCGAGCATCGATCATCGAGCTCGAGGTGGGGCTGTGTCACAATCTCCGCGCGTCGACAATTTAACGAGGAGAAAACGGATGCGAACGGGACTTCCGACACAGCCAAAAACCGGAGGTGAGGTGCTACTGGTCGATCTGACCCACGAAGACGACGACGAGGATGACTGCTACGTGAAGGACAAGACACCGAGAAAGAGAACGTTGACCATCGAAGGGAGAAAAAAGAGAGCCGAAAAAAGGCTCGACTGGCTGAGGCGAGTAAACGCGAGAGATCTCTCGAGGAAGCTCGTCTCTCACTCGAACCGTATGAACAATACCAATAGCGTTGAAATCGCCGACGCTCACAGTACGAACAACTGTGAGAAATCGCAAGATTTCGTTGATTCCGGCAATTATGTTACAGTATCGGAATTCAACTGCGAGTACGGACGACGGGACAGCGATCGCGCAAGATTTACCGGCAATCCCATCGATAATGTCGAGAATAAGAATGTCGTTGATTCGACTGTCGCGATGGAGCTGGGACGTTTGGATGCTCTAGTAAGCTCGCAGAGTCTCGCACCGTGGGAGCCATCGATTCAATCAAGCTCCTTTGATTCTATGTTACCGACAGCGAGGAGTTCTACGTCATTGTGTCAGAGCTACGGCCCCGGTGACAATTTCGACCTCGGTATGACCGAGGAGCCTTCGAACTTGAATCGGGTCGGTCAGTACGACAATATTCTCGACAGCATACTCAACGGCGATATGTGCATGCTCGACGATCAAGCTATTCTCGAGGATTCATTGACGACCCGAGGCGCCGTCGCAAATCTGAATAGCCTAATAGATTTCAACTTGTCGAGCATCGACTCTCCACCGAGCGATTCTCTGTACTCCAGCGTGCAGAGCGTGGACCCTCGTCTTACAAGAAATACGAGCAGCCTCAAAAATCCTTCACTCGGCGACTCAGACTCCATCGGGATGTTAGTCTCACCCGGAGTTCACTCGATACGTAAGAAAGATTCTTTGCTGAACGGAGCAAAGGGCCGGCCGTCCTTCTCGAGTAGAATAAACGCTTTCGAAGGCAATGGCGAAAATGGAATCGATGAAAAATTTGGTCTCGGCGCTGGATACACTTGCACCGTCCTCGATCTCCCACTAGTCGATCAGACTGGAAGTATGATGGAATTTTCAGAAGATACGACTTTTCCAAGCGATTCCATTATGACGGATGGCAAAAAAATCAAAGAGTTGGAGTCTCTCTACGACCGTACGATCAGCACGACGAAGTTGCCGATGATCGCGAGCCCTACCGAATTTATTGATGAAACGACAACTTCCTCGCTCCGGGTGTCGTCACAGACGAGAATGTCGAACTGCGACGAGCGTCAGAATAATATCCGAGAGAGTACTCGTACAGAGTTAAACGCTCAAGATCTTCCGATGGATTCCGTCTCACTGTCGAACGTATCGTCGACGACGGTGTATTGCGAGTTTCTCTCCAGACAATCGGGTCAATCAATGGCAGAGCCTCGGTTGCTCCCAGACGTCGACTCGGCGATCGTGCATGATCAACAAATGCAATGTCAGGAGAGCGAGAAACCTCCCAGATCGATGATACAAGTGGCTCAGGTCTCCAGTCCGAAGACAAGAATCATGACGAGGGAACAAACTTCCCGGCTCGCCGAGAGCTCTCGAGCGAGGGAGAAGCGTCAAGAAAAATTACCGAAGAGAACAACGTTCGGAAGATCCGTCGTCGACGATAATGAAGAGTCAACGGTGAAGAGAAGGAAAGAGGTGAATGCCATCGAAATGTCTCGCTTCTCGCGATTTATCGTCACCAACGTTTTCATTTTTCAAGTCCTTCGGCACAAAAGTATATTTCTCATCGAGTACACGTTCAAAATTCTCACACTTTTTTGTCATCGTTTTGAATATACTTTTGGAATTAGCCGCGATTAACGCGTATACGCACGACCTTAAACGAAGATACGACGAGACATTTTCTTTCTTTAAATTCTCTTGCAAAATTGATAGAGTCACGAGTTTTTTTTTTTTTTATTCCACAACAATGAAGATGCTGTCGGTCATTAGCGCGATAATCATCTTGAAATTTAATAATAATAACGAGCTCACGTACTCGAGGTAAGAATTAATGAGCTTGTATTTTTGTAGAATTATCTCGTGTCCAGAAAAACTTGTTTAAAAAAATCGACTAACGTGTTATCGCATTCTGTTGATCTAGAACTCTGAAATGGGCTGCTGAAGGATCCACGACATCGAAGATTCATCGGGAATTCCGTTGACTTTACGAGTTACGGTACACATACAGCGAATAATAATTCGTCGTTGGATCTTCCAAGTTCGTCCAAATAATGCAAACGGTTTGTCTTGATTTTTCATCGCGGAGGTGAGTAAATCCTCCGTGTCGATTTTTTTCCATTCACCGATCCACGGCAAGTACCAGAGAAAAAGACTGTTCCGTTTCGAGACGGAGCGCTAAAATTTTTTTTTTCATTAGTTCATCGCTTACTCCATGTGTGCGTGCACCATCGAATATTTTTTTTTCTTCATGTATATAATTGTAAATACGATGCGAACCGAACGTTCTCCGATATCACAGAATTCTACGAGATTGTATTTATCAGTAAGAACAAGATGAAAAAAAAATTATTTTCCATCCAGTCCGCATAACGGGATGAGGATTCGAAAATTTCGTATTCCTCGGCACATTCGCTCTTCCATGAATAATTAACTTATTTGAAAATTTCACATTCGTCACCGAAATTATGTTTTCGCAATTCTCATTGTAATGTTCGAAAGCACGTAGTAGACCAAATCTCTAGAGGCGCTCCATGGTCGTTTTAATAACGAAATATAAATAACAAAAAAATTATCCTGTAGCGAAGAAATGAAGAATTAAAAAAACAAAATTAACGCGACCGCGTTTACGTATTATTTAAGTTGCACGAAAATATCTAAGTGAAATAAGTAGTATAGAAACATGGCTTGGAAACGTTATACAGTTTCATTGTAACTTTCTACCGAATAGTAGTAGGCTTATAATTATCTAAGATATTTAAGATACTAATCCGAGCGTTCGTTCAATTTCTACGGCATAAATAAGCAAAAAAAAAAAAGAAAAAAAAAAAGTATTCACCAATACAATTATAACGCCGTTTTTAGTACAATCCAACGGCATGTAATCTTAAGTTTAACGCTGTAAGCAACCACTGACTCCTCTTTATAGTCTAAAAAAAAAAAAAAAAAAAATTCATCAATGTCCGACAAAAATTTTACCGTGCCATATTAAAAATCCGATTGCTGTCCGTCGTTTAAAAAAAAAAAAAAAAAAAAAAAAAAAAACCCGTGCCGCCTGGACCGGACGGTGTATCTCGATGTGCAATGTACCAAGACCGCCAGACTGTTGAAATAATAACACGCCAATTTTCCTCAACGAAAATGTTCATTTTCGATTAACAGAAAAAATCCATCGATCGTAATTGTCGAACTTTAAATGGAGCATCGTTCGAAAATTATATTGTATTATGCGCATGGCTACGTCGCTCGGTTTCAATTGCTCGTGTGTGCAAGTACGAATTTTTTTTTTTTTGTTCCGGAAACGAGCGTGGCCGCGCGCGAGTGCGGCAAACTCGTGGAGGAGGAATCCTTGCGATCTCGCGCTTGCGCTTATTAACTTATCCCCGTTGCGTCCGGGCAAAGTCCGAATCCGTTCACCCCGGTGCGATTGGGACGAGTAGGGCTCAGTGGGCCGGTGCGCCAGAACCGCGACGCAACGTGACGCACATCGCACGCAAACAAATCTGCGTCTACGAGCCGCGCTCTTCGCCCAAATACGTGTTATCGACGCTAAAATCTCTGGCGACGGTTAGTTTGTAGAAGCTCCCTTTAAAAATCCCAAAATATACGTTATACACACGAATATATATATATATATATGTGTGTGCGTCTGTGTATATATATATATATATATATATATATATACATTGGTGACATTCAACCTGAACATGACTAATGCGAAGCTAACTGGGAGTTTTCTTTGAGTGATTATTCTTCGGCATAGAGACACGTGAGTAAATGTCGCAAATAAATTTTTATCGTCGTACATTGTGTGTGTGTGTCTGTGTGTCTGTGTATTTTTGTTTTGTTTTGTGTGTGTGTTTTTTTTTTTAATTATTGTGTTGATTTTTGTAGAATGAAGGAGCTGCCCCGTTACCCTCGAACCGGACGACTTCCGGTTACTTTTTCATCTCGTCCGATTGGTCCGTCGGATTAGTGAGGCGGATTTTCATCGCCGAGGAAACGATGGATTGTACCGGTAATTTTTTGAGTCTCGGTTTTTTTTTTTTTTTCTTTCATTTAATTTCGTTACTTTTCTTTCGATCGTCGACTGACGCGAGAGCGGTGACAAATGAGGAAAAAAAAAAAAAAAAAAAACGTGCATCCGATTCGTTTCGCAGCACCGACCTGAGACGACATCAGAGGGACAACGATAGCGTGAGGGATGACGGGTAATTCGACGGCGAATGGGAGACACTGAACTTACGAATGGTACAACGACGATGACGACAAGGATCGACAACTTCGAACGTCGATTCGATATACAACTTCCTTAGTGATAATAACAAGCCTCTTCTGTCTCCCCCCCCCCCCCCCCCCCCCCCCGCCCCTCTCCTCGTCGTCGATCTGCGCTGTCGACACAACGGTTGTGACTGGTCGATCAAACAAGTTGGGTGAGTTAACCTTTCGTTTCGATAATTAATCTGAACGTAAAGCCATTCACATTCATTCATTTTATCTTCCATTTTATTTGACTTTCGTTCGATGTCGTTCGTTTTATTGGGGTTTTTATTGTTTTTTTGTTATTCTGTTCTCGATTGTCGTATTGGTTGTCTCGATGGCCAACCAATCGTAGGATCCGTCGGACGAATTCCCGCGCGCTTGGTTGCGACGCCAAAACGATTTCCGTTTCCGTAAGCCGTTTGTCCGAGTACAGTCGCGACAGTCTTCGGAGTCGAAGCACGCGCCGGCTTTCAACGAGTAAACGACGACGCGACGATTGATTTCGAATAAATGCGAATGGCGTGGGTCCCGAGTCGCGCCGGTAAATTGAAGGGTCGCTGGCTCGCGTACGCCACGGCGAATCGTATACGAATCGCGCAAAAGGCGTGACGGTTGAACTGAGCTGAACAATGTGAATTAATCGAATGTATCGAATTGTCGTTTGTTCCTCGATGCGCATCAGTGAATTTATCGTTTCACGCGCCCAGCGAGCGTCCATTTTCGAAGCCAATGAACCCGATAGTTGTAATATCAAGTAAAAAGCCGTGCCCAGAAACACAAACATATCGATTATCTTGCCCTGCATATCTCCGTCGTGACGCCGACGCCCGGTCGCGCTATTCGACTCTTCGTTTTTCATCCGACGCGTCTATCGTCGTTCTTGCGGAATCGTCGAATAAATGTTCCCGACGAGAAGAGACGAACCGTCGATAAACATCGATGAACGACATAATCGGATCGTAATGTAGCGCACGTGAATAAAACGCATGTTGTCATCGTCTATTTTCTTTAATTTCCTTCCAAACCAACATGGCCGAAATTAATCTGTCAGCCGTTCGGACGGACGAGAAATCCTCGATGTTGATTAAAGTGTCGGGGATGAAAGAGACGATCGTCCGGTGGAGGGTTGGCCGACCGATAGTTGCGAGCCTCGTTTGATATGCAAATCCCATCGGCACTTATCTCTCTCTCTCTCTCTGCCTTCGCCCCCCCCCCTTCCCCTTCTCTGCCCCTCGCTGTTCTCATCTACTTGATCGACTACACTCCAAAGCCACAGGCTCATCACGGCTCTATGTCGTACGTAGCGGTCTGGATACGCTGGGATTAATTGACCGAAGCCTTTGAATTCCTCTCGATCGATACGTTCATTGAAAAAAGCGTTTTGTGTTTCGATGAAGCAAACCTCTTCTCTCGTCTTCCCTCTCGCTCGCTCTTCCGTCGTACGATTTATTGGTTATGTTAGTTAAGGCCGTAGAGACGCCCGTGCGAAAGTGTCGACTGCTTTTTGATTGGCGAGTCGTCGGTCGAGTCTCTCGCGTTGACGAATAACCTCTCGTGTAATCCGGTTGATCGATCTTTGGTCGATCGAGTCGCGGCGGGAAACTCGCCGCGGACAATGCGACTTCTGCGAGCGATATCGTCATAGCGGCGAATGTTACTCGTGAGCGAGACGCCGCGACAAGAATTCAAATGAGAATGAGATCAGAGAAGAAGGTGACTCCTGTGGCGCGAACAAGAGAATATCCCGGTGACAGGAAGAAAAAGGGAAAAGAGCGAGAGGAAGTGTTGACTCTCTCTCTCTCGAGAGAGAGAGAGTTGTGGCGCGTGGCATCAAGATGGAACGTTGTCGACCGAAGGTCCCGGCAAAGCGTCCAATCGATACAGCTTCCCTCCGTCTCGCCCGCTACTGGGATACCCGCCGGCCAGCGGCAGATTTTCCACCTGTCGGTGTCGATCCGCTCGCTCCGCCGGAATTCGCCAATGGGCGAGTCCCTCGCCCCCCCCCCTCCCAAACTTCAATTAATTCGCTCCGTTGCTGATTCTCGATGCTCGGCCCTCGAGCGATTTCTTAAGATTTTTATCGGACGTCAGAGACCGTCTTGCGATTTAGGACGTACGCGGAGAAAAACGTACAAAAATTTTCGAGCACCAATACTGAATTATTGTCCAAGGATATTGGGGGATAAACAGGAATGAACGTGGGCGCGTATGGAACACAGGCAGCGGGGCGAGGAGCGTCGCTGTGTCTTGGTTACGCGCGGCCTCCGCCATAATGCATTACACAGCTGATAAGCGTAAGCCGCACGCAACGGATTACGACAGCCCACGTTATTAAGCCGCATATACATTTCGTTACGAACATTCGTGTGCCGTGCGAGTAATTACACCGTACATTAGACTCGCAATGGGGTCGCAATTAAAAACTCAAGTACCAAGAAGCGATTGGACGATCGATCGACCGACTCGGCCGTGTCGGAAGACTCGGCCGAACTTTGCTTACGCAACTTATATCGCGCATCCCATTAATTTTTATTTTATTCAAATACATCGCCAGTTTATCCTGGTACAAATTCGACCCAATGGGACAAAAAAGACGAATAAACGCGATTCGATAATTTTAATAATAACAATGATAATAATAATGTAGCTGGATGATGGACGTCGAGTCGAGGGAGCGTCACTGACGCGCGGCGTTGCGTGTCCACGAGAGTAGCGTCAGCCAGCGACCGAAACGTCGATGAGTCCCGACGATTTCGTCAAAAATGAATTTGCGAAAATTGATTTCGTTCGAACGATTCATCCCGGTAATTCACCGATGGGAATCACGTACGATCGAAACGTCGTTTTCCTTTGCTTCTTCCTTCCTTAGCGGGGAACGTCGAGATTGCCACGGCGATAAAACGACGGGTAGACGCGAGTTTGGATCGATACTCTCCCGCGCGTGCCGCTCGCTTCGCCATGTCTCGCACTCTGTACACGAAAGAGAGCAACAAGTCCGCGCGGCGTCGCCCCAATTTCCACGATTAATTAAATATGACCTTCTTTCTAACCTACAAAAAAATCCATCAACGTAATTGAAAAATAAATGGAGATCAATGAAAATGTTTGAAAATAATTGCAGCTTTTCGTTTGTTCGCGTCGAGCAGAGCGTAACGGGCTTGAGAATGAACGTGACAACGACGTCGACTGCTGCAGCATCGACGAGCCGAGGGATCGTTCTGGCGAGCACTCTCGCCGGTATATTGGAAATAGGAGCGGACGTTGCGGTCGACCGTACGAGAAAGGCTTTCGACGATGATTTGGATATCTCGCCGGTAACCCTCTCCTCGGATTGGTCGAGAGTCGCGCGTCTTCTGCTCCTGGCGTCTCTGGCGGTCGTTGGGAGCGTCGGCAATGTTTTCATGATATCCGCTGTTATGGTCGAGGATCATCTGAAGAAGAGAGGTTAGACGTATTTTTCATAATATTTTTAAGAAAAAATTCAGTACATGTTGATGAACCTTTTTTTTTTTTTTTTTTTTTTTTTTTTTTTAAGGCAATGCTTTCTTGGTCAATGTTGCTCTGGCCGATTTACTGGTCACCGGTCTGGTGATTCCGGCCTCGGCCATCGTCATTCTCGCCGGACGCGAGGAGTCTCTCAGCATCTGCAGATTCGAGTGGACTCTCGAGGCGCTCTGCTTCCTCGTTACCGTTCTCACTCTGGCGACGATAGCCGTGGAAAATTATGCGAGACTCTGCATGCCCGCTGAGAGGTGACTAAACTCAACGATAGCCCATAGACTTCTCAAGCCGGCATTCCGGTCTACAGACACGAGTTTAACGCAATTCTAATTAAGTGCTGTAAAAAAGCAATCAAAATTTTTACCATCTATTTTTTTTATAGGATATTCATTAATAATTCAAGATTACAGTAAAAAATGAGTAAAAGTAATAAATTCAGAATTCAAAAGGTTAGCATCTACAGAAATGCCTCTACTGTTGTAAATTTTTTGAAAATTCAATTTTTTTTTTTTTTTTTTTTTTTTTTTTTTACTGAATAGGACGGTAGACTGCTTGAGAAAAGATTATTTTTATACCACTTTTTTTTTTAGTATTTTTATTTAATTAAAGAAAAATAGTGAACATTGGAATTTGAGAATGAGGATAGTTTATTTAATAGAACAGTCGACGAAGAAAAAGTTTCAAGTAAATTGGTTCACATTTAAAGTTTCGCGTAAAGTTTCTTGCGGTCCAAGCCATCATATTATATCTTAGACTTACATTTATTCAATCCTCGACTTAGAAAAAAGCACTATCGGACTCCTTTGATGCGTCCCTTAATACCCTTTGTCGAATTCAGTCGTTAAGTCCGCAACACAGACAAACCTTCGACAATAATTTGAATTTTCTAAAATCAGCTTGAGCACATATTCCTAGAGAGTCAAGCTCTGAAAATATATTTCCAACTTTCTAGACCAGAATACCTCCTCGAACACTAGAAATTAGCCAGCCGATCTGAATTATAATTTTTTTCCAGCTACGCAGCTCTGACGCCGAGCCGTGTAACGGGTACGACTTTGGTCGTATGGGCGATAGCTGCAACCGCAGTCGGCCTCCAATCCTCTCTGGACCAGGGTCCGGATTTTTGTGGCCGACGTTTCAACAGTATCGCGACACAGCAAGTGATCGGTGCTTGCATCCTCGTGGGACTGCCGGCACTCGTAACGATCCTCCTTTATCTGAGGCTCGTGATACGAGTCCGTCGGGCGATCAGGGGATCCTTCAAGCCACCGATTGCCTTCTCCTGGGACTACTCTCTGACGAAAACGAACATGTGCAGCTGCGTTCTTTTCGCCGTTTTCTGGCTGCCGTTTGGCGGCGCAATATGCGTCAGCGCCGTTAAACCGGTCAGCGCCAGAATAATCTACAATCTCGCCTGGTTCGCCCTCTGCAAGTCTTGCTTCAACAATCTGCTATACTGCGTCGCTGATCGCCACTTCAGAAACGCCTACGTGAAGCTATTTCACTACTGTTGCTGCAAGACTACGGTGAGCTTCTCGCGACGACAGAGAGGCGACGGCGGAAGGTCTTCCGGGGACGTTAAACTCAGGGTCCACATTATTCACTCGTACGCGAGTCCAGCATCGTGCAGGCCGACGGTCGCGAGGGTAAACGGTCGGGAAGGCTACGAGCTCTAGACTCGTTTTTCCCTGGACCGTCCAACTTCCGGCCATCTCGCCTCTTCTTGTCTTCTCGCTCCCGTCGCGCTGCCACGTACACTCTCGCTCTCATTTACCCGCTCTTGTCCCGTCGACAAACAACTGGACGTTCGACTAGAAAACCGTCCTTGCAAAACGAACCTCATCCTCGCCCACGGCATTCGCTATCTCCAATGACACGACTAACGAACGTGCTTACTCCGTCCATTGCCGCTGAACATTTAATTCCCAGCTCGCACCCCGTCGATGCTACGATCCAATCCTTTCTTTTCGTTCGCCAGGCGACGTTGTCCAATACGAAAATGAAAATTCACAATCGCTCGGATTACGCTGTCAAACAAATCATTTACTTTAATAATGTTCGTTGCGCCTTTGGATAAATCCGTAGATTTTTTCGAATAACGTCAATGAAGATGGTACCGGAGGGTAAAAAATAAGAAAGTAAAAAGAGGGGGAGAGAGAGAGAGAGATTGTGCGTTCGCAAGAACGACTGGTCGCTTCGATAAGGCGAACAGTCGATGAGATTTCTAATCTCATACGGAAACGTTCACCGATCGCTCGAGGAAAAATTCATTCGAGGTTGATCGATCATCAGCGCCTGTACATTGACTGTAAATAACGTAAATGAACAACCAAACGACACGATAACGATAATGTTATCGAGAAAAATGATGAAAACTAAAAAAACAACAAAAAAACGTGCGTATCGTAAATACTGTGTGTGCTAACTATATATATATATAAATATAAATATATATATATATATATTTATAATAACATGTATATTACATGCCTTCTGTCAAGCTGTGATCATACTCTAAGTATGACTGTCGAATAGTTTTTTCGTCACAATTGTGTGAACCGAATTATTTTTAACGACGAGTTCTCGAGACGTGACTCTTTCGTAGCTTTTGGTAATGATCGATGGTACGATTTTTGTTCTTGCAAATGTGCAACGGAAATTTAACTTCGGACTGATAATACTTTCGTGTTGCACGTGTAATTGTATCGCGTTAAAACAATAGTTTCTCGATTTTCGTTGCCAAACGAAACAGAAGGTCCGTTAGGAAAAAAAAAAAAATTAAGATCTTTATAGCGAGTGCGAAAAATGTCTAGCGAGGGCCCGACCGATTATTTATAGCAACGGGAACGACGCGAAAAACAAAACAAAAAATAATTGAGATATGGGACCAGAAAATTTAGAGACTCGATGGAGCAAGCCTAATTGAGCCAGTCTCAGCTGCATTTCGTTCAAAGGCCTCGTTAATTTTAATACTGGCAATCTCGGCCGACTCGCCGTGTTGCACATTGAACGTCTTAACTAATTGGCCTTAAGCAAGACCCACTGGATTTAAAATACCGACCATTCACTATCTTTTTATACGTCGTGTCGAGGAGCTTTAATGATACTTGAAAGAGATAGCGATCGACAGAATTATCCATAGCTGTGCATCAAAATTTATCGAACGATACTCGTTTTACCCTTCGAAACAATCAAACAATCTCTCCAAGAAACAATACTCACTCCCCCCCCCCCCCCCCCCCCTGCATGAGCCGGCACGGGTAAAACTTTTTTTTTTTTTTTTTTTTTTTTTAGTCGTGTAAATCGAACATGCGTGAATATTTATTGTACATATCGTAGGGCTTTCGAGCATATCTATTCACGTGTTAACTTGCTACAGTGAGAATTAATTTGTTCGACTGCTCCGTGTCGAATTAGTGGTCATGCAAAGTATGAAATCATTTCAAATGGCAATTGTCGACGGTACACCAGATCTCTACTGTCATGATTAATAATATTTAAAAAAAAATTAAAAAAAAAAAAAAAAAAAAAAAGCCTGAAGACAAGTGACATGATTTCAAATATGCATAAAGAAAAATTCCACGAACATCTTTGTCGTATCCATCGATATAAATTCTAAACTAATTAGTGTCTCTATAGCGACATAGTCAAGTAGAACATTGTAGTTACAGATCTTGTGTATTTTATTTTACAATTATTTATTTTATAATTATTTATTTTATAATTATTTATTTTATAATTATTTTTTTTACTCTATTGCATCAATGAAATATGCATTTGCAAGTAACATTCCCGTACAATTGTAGAAAAATGCTCCGGATGCACGCTGCTGTAGAAATAATTTGCATTATAAGGAACTTTGAAGCCGTTTGTTTCTCGACGACAGTTCATATTCCCCGGACTCCTAAGTGAGTTGTCGATTTTTTTTGTAACAAAAAAAAGCGCACCCACGGCTCACAATTATCTCACAGACTCGTCCTCGGTGCGTCTCGTCTCATGAAAAATTGTTCCGGTTAAATGTCAATGCTCCGAGGACTAAAAAGTCACGCACAACACATTAATGCGGATCCCTCTTCGAAAAAATTGTACAATTGCTCCAATGGAAATTAACTTAAAAATTCGCTGAAGCCTAAAAGAATTTTTCTGAGTCTTACATTGAAATCAGTGCTTAAAGTTTTTCCTCATTATTGTTTCTTTTCTTTTATTTCACATATCATTACTATTTTCAAGATGCTGTATAGAAATTAAAATATATATAATGCAACACCAAAACCGTTTGAGAGAGGCGACTAGGTACTTGCACAACCTCGAGGACCACAAATTCACAATAATATTCGGACGTATTTAAAAAAATGTGTAAAGTAATAAGGAAAAAAAAAAAAAAAAAAAAAAAAATAAAAGAGCGCACGTTTTGATTGAACAAGAGCCTTGTCTGTCTATCGTTTTTGGTGTCGTGGTACGCAAGAAAGGAAAAAAAAAACAAACAAACAAATACAATCCTAAAATGATAAAACTCCAAATAATAATGATAATACGTGGAAGAGTATAACTGTCCGTGTTATGTGTCCGTAATATACAAAATAATTAAAAAATCATCCGATTAAAAGCGATTGAGGGATCTTAGGAGATGTACTGTCGTTTAGGAGTGTCGTTGTAGAATTGGTAGATGCATAAATTAATAAGATTAGTGGCCGACTAGAGTACGGACAATTTAGCGTTAATTATTGTTTAACGTAGTGAGGAAAGGGAGGGAGTGTGTACGTTAAAGAAAAAAAAAACAAAAAAAAAAAACAAAAAAAAAAAAAACAACAACAAGAAAAAAAAATTATAAATGGATTTATTTTTTACTGTATTGCGACCTATCTCGCATCGTTGTATTTTTCGTAATGTCTCATTTTGAACTTCAACACATTGTATACAGTATTTAATATATATTTAAAATTATATACTATATATATATATATTTTATTGTGACACGTGTCAGTGTAGATTTTATAAAGTTGTAATAAAAGCCTTTGATTTTACAGAAACTTTAAGTTCGAGCCTCGAAGTCCATTGGACGATTTATTTAATCGCCGTTACGTGTGTCAGTGGATTTTTATATGATAGAGATAGTTTAGGACGATCGAATTTGCACGAGTTAACGGAGTAATTAAATTAATTGTGTAATTATCATAAAGTATGGAATAGCTTCTCGATGGGTTTCCATTGTATCGAACGAGTGTACGTTATGCGCGTGTCGCAGTCTCGTACTTCGACCGTCGGATGGCGCTCGCGGCCCAAGCTGTACCGCCGGTAAAATTTTGAGGTTATGTGCGTCAACTTCACGTTCCGTCTCGTGTGCACAGTGTGTATCCCTGTAATTCGGTATAATTGACTCAGGCAAATGTAAATAATTATGTTGAGGAATTTATTGAAGCTTCGAGTGCGACGGTAAGATTGATAATTCATCTCGAGCGATTAATTTTGCTCGTGTTGTAGAATATCGACGATTTACGACGCTTCTCTCGGACGTATCAGTCGTCGTCGCTTGTCAAGATCGGTTCAGCCAGACGTACAAACTGATACTGATTTCTCGTTTAATAGCCACGCAAAGGTATGATGTACCTCTGTCATGCAAATCATTGGTCGCCTTATTAAAGAAAAATTATGGATCCAGAATTTCTCTCACGACTGATACCGCAGAGCAAGGAGCAAGCTAGACCAGCTTGCAAGAAATGCGGCTACGCCGGGCATCTGACCTATCAGTGCAGAAACTTCATAAAAGTCGACCCGAACAAGGAGATCGTGTTGGACGTTAGCAGCACCAGCTCGGACAGCGATGAAAACTACGTAACACCATTGACGGAGCTCAGGGAGAAGGAACTCGAGAGCAAGCTGAAGGAAGCCAAGAAACACAAGAGCGATAAAAAAAAGAAAAAGTCGAAAAAGAAACGAGACAAGTCCGAGAGGCGAAAGAGGAGAAAAAGCGACAGCAGCAGCGACAGCAGCGATTCCGAGACGGAGAGCACTTCGAGCGAGTACAAGGAGGATAAAAAAGCCAAGAGCAAGCGTCTTAAGAGAAAGAAAAAGTCCAAGCGTAAGAAAAGCAAGAAAGACAGAAGAGAGAGCTCCAGCTCGGAATCCAGTTGAGTAAAGTAACGACCGTGTCGACAGGTGTCAATGTAACAATCGCGGTGATAAATATTGAATACCTGTTTCACCAACGGAGTGCAGTACAACGATCACTGCATAGATTGAAAATAGCAGAACTTCAACGTTGTCGGTCTAGGTGGCGCCACAGTCTTTCGTCGGCCGCCCCGCCATTAACCATCAATAACAAGTACAAGTTTGTCGCGTCGTTCCGCGACATATTTTTGAATTTTTTGAATTTTATCGCTCTAGAAAAACTATAAAAAAATGACGCGACACGCGAGAAATTGTACTGCCGGAGCTGTGTACACGTATCACGAGAAAAAAAAGGACGCTGCGGCTTCCGGTTACGGGACGAACAGTCACAGAGTCGGCAAGGATTCTGTGAAAGATTTCGATTGTTGTTGTCTCACCTTGCAACCCTGTAGGAATCCCGTGATAACGTAAGTACTTTAAAACTTTGACTCGTTTATCCAGGCGGGGATAAAAGTGCAGATCGCTTTAATTCAATTAACTTAACCTCATTTCAGTCGGGACGGATATCTCTTTGATAAGGAAGCTATTCTGGAGTACGTATTAACAAAAAAGAGAGAATATGCGAGGCAATTGAAAGAGTACGAGAAACAGAAGCAAAAAGACGAGGTGAGTAATGTAGTATTTTTAAATGGTGTCGCATTATTGTCATTGTACTACATCGGAGGAAACATAACCTATACTTTGTTTCTTACACTGTATACCAATCGACTATTAAACATTCTTTGTTCGTATCAACAGGACGAGTCGCAGGAAAAAACGGCAAACGAAGAGCTTCTCAAATTGCAAAATTTTCTGAAGGGCGAAAAGAACATTGTGTCGATGCGTTCTGATAAAAAAGAAGAAGATCCATCCAGCAGCAAAGCTTCCGTATCCAACATGAGCAACGGCCGAGACAAGAGTCTCCCGAGTTTTTGGATTCCCGCGAAGACCCCTCAGGCAAAGCCGGCCGCTCTCAATAAACCCGACAAAACTATTTACTGTCCGATCAGCGGGAAGCCATTGAAACTCAAAGATCTCACACCCGTAAAATTTACGGAGGTCAAAGATCCGGACGACAAACAATCTTTGATACTGAAGCAGGCCCGATATATGTGTCCTATCACGCACGACGTGCTCAGCAATAGCGTGCCGTGCGCAGTTATAAAAACTACGTAAGTTTCGAGCCCAGTGAAATTGATCCATCGTAACAGCGAAGAAAGATCCTTTCAATTCAATTAATTATTCCGTCAATTTTTGCAGAGGCGACGTCGTAACTGTGGAATGCGTCGAGAAGATACTGAAAAAAGACTGGATCAATCCTTTGGATAACACAAAGATATCCGAAAGCGATATAATCCTACTCGAAAGGGTGAGAGGTATTTTTACAGCGATCCCGTCGGCGTTAAACCCGAGTGTATTTCTGATCTTCATTAATTTTAATTTTCAACAGGGTGGAACCGGATATGCCGCGGTAAACGATTGTCTCGAGGGGAAACACGAGAGACCCGTGCTCCAAGCTTGAGCACACTTATCGTTAACGCGTCTCTACTGTATTTTATTACTTGTACGTTTAATAAATCAGACCTTGTGACGACATTGTTTATATCCGCTACGACGTACGATCCAGTCGTAATCCGGCGTTTGTCCGGAAACTTGACTCAGAGCGGCGATTTTGAGCAGAGTAGCGTATAATCTTACAGCAAAGGTATTCGCCGTTACGTTCAGTGTGCAGAATGAAAAACATGATCGACTTTTCTCGACGTTTATTTTCCGCGTTCTTAAAATTTGCATGCGGATTTAAGTTGAACGTTTCTCTCGGAACAGTGCTGCCATCTCGTGCGTCCCAGCTTTTTCACCCTCCGAGCCGGCAATCGGCACAAACCGTGCGCGTGCACGACCTTTCCTATCGAAGCTGAGTCGTCGATTGAGAGCGCGTGTCCATCTATCGCGGAAATACAAACGAGCGACGAGCCAGTGAAACGATTCAGAAAAAATTCTTCCCACCTCACCGATGGTAAGTTAACGCAAAATTTTTCATTTTTCATTTCACTATGGGTCATTTGGAACGTGTAGCTTGCAACATTGAAAAAGAAGTTGCATAGCTGCCGTTAATTGAAATACAATTATTTTGAGCACACAATTGCTCACACTTTATAAAATGAGAGATAAAGTGGCCCGATGAGAGTAGTAAAGCAAATCATTTCCGGTATCCCGAACTCACAGCCTTAGTCTGCCGGACTTTCTCCTATCGGCGTTGACGTGCGCATGCGCAAAATTTTCCGAACTCACGCCTCGGAAACATTACTCACATACTCAAATACACGTGAATACTTGGTGACTACAAGCCATTCGTCAAAATAATTATATATTGAAATTTGTGCATCGTCCAATAAAGTCCGCCCAACACTCGCACTAGATAGAATCTTGCGTCACACGTATATCCCGTACCGAGTTTAATACAGTCACGAACCGGCGTCTTCTGCTACGTGCCAGCTCTATATGTCTCCTTGTACCGACAATATCCTCTATTTATTTTTTCCTCTTCCGTCTCGAACGGCCGAACTTCGGTCGAGTAGCCGGTAGTACGAGAGTTCCAATAAACGATCCACGCTCTCGAGAGGTGCTCGAACAGAAAGTGCACGAAGTTACCGGGCGAAAGGATCCGGAGGGGAACGGCGAGGCATGCATGTGGCCGTTGGAAAGAAGAATGAGAGAGACATATAAACAAGGCGAGTCGCTCGAGAGCGCCGGGTTAGTGGAATGGCTGTGTATCAGTGCGGATAATACACTGTACAGATGGAGCCGTACAGCGACGATACACAAGCTCTCTGTCGCGGTTATGCAATTCCTCGAGAGACGCGTGTGCTCTCGCGGAGCGCATAACGTCCGACGCAAAGCGGTCTACCTCACAACGATAAAGCGTTGCGCACGATTCTTGACGCGAGGCGATTTTCTCACGACGAAATGTAATTCGCCGTTCGCATCCTCCTCGCTCTCTCTCTCTCTCTTTCTCTCTCTCTCTCTCTCTCTCTCTCTCTCTCTCACTCTCTCTCTCTCTCTCTCTAGTCCCCTCGTCGCACTCTCCGTTCAGCCGCATGGGGCGCCACCGTCGAGCGTTCGTTTCTTTTTTTTTTCCAACTCGTTATTACAAATTCCCATTTAACGAAGATCTACTGTATGTGAAAAGGAGCTGCAGACAGGATTATGCGATCGGTGATTATGTACGAGGAAAGCGTCACAATATATCACGTAACAGAGCAATTGAAGCGTAGTTACGTTTATTCAAACGGTCAGTTATTTAAAGAGTATACATGTTTCCGTTCTGTCTGCTTTATCCCGCGACTGACTTCATTAGCGATACGTTTATTCCTCATTATCTCCTCCGACGATGCGGGCTCATCTTACTGGGCCGTTCGATGTAGAGGTTGCGTCCGTGACGCTTTGTAAGCGATTCGCTTCCTGGAAGCTTCACGACGACCGAAAAATAACCCAGAAAATCGAGTCTCGAGAGATGCTTAAGACTATGCGAAACGTCCTTCCTCCTACCTAACCCGCGCTCTGTCGGTATTAAAAACTGTAACGCTATTCTTTCGTGTGCGAAATAAATGCAATGCCACTGCGTTGGTAAATTGTTAAATGTGCTCCTATTATTTCCGACCGTGAGAGTTTCGATAGACTTCAAAAAAAAATGTTTATTATCGACGGACATTTTGAATGAACTTAATGGAGACATTTTGTTTTCCAAGCACAATTTTCCGTATACGGATCGACGGTGCGTTGTAGTTTCATGGCCGAATGGAACTCGAAAGGTCTCTCTCTCTCTCTCTCGCTCTCTCTCTGTCTCGAGGGTTCACTGTGTTACCGATGTGCCATGCACGCTGTCGTACGCCGAGGAATACACGTTGATTATGATATGTACAGCGAGAATCGAGAGGCCCGCGGCCGAGTCCGGCGTGGTGAGAGCGAAAGCCTTGCGGGATAATGCACGAGCGGTGGTTGAAAAGGTCGTAGCGTTTGGAAATGCAAATTCCATATAGCGGAACGTCGTGTACGCGTGAGAGACACGCTGAATAGAATGCAGAGGAGAAAGGGGTTTGAGCCTGTCGCCTTTTAGGACCGCGCTTCTCCCATTCACAGACTCTACCGTACCAACTACCGGCTATTTAGGTTAGTTTGTAGTGCGGCGACGCCCGCCAGGTTAATAAAGTATATTCACGAATGAATAACCAATTTTCCTCGCAACGAAACTCAGCGCGAACGAATAATCGTATGCGACTAAATCGGAATTTCGTTACGACTCGGGTCGCGGAATCCGGCCGGGCGGCGAGTTAATAATTTGAGGTTACTCAATCTCCCCCCCCCCCCCCCGCCCCCCGTTCGAGGTACAACAGGTGAATCTCGCTCGTCGGAGCTTATCGTTAATGAGCAACGACCATGACGTAACAACGAGTTACTGGCACAATTCCGGGATCGAAGAAGTCCCGGATTGTTTACGATCCGGCGACGATCGGATAACGAAAAGCGGACACAGCTTTCGTCGCTTACGGTCAGAATTAACTGTTTGCGTCTTTCGGCCGAGCGATTGTTCGTCGCGCGTCAGTCGGTATTGTTGCGCTCCTACTTGACGAAAACAATGGTGCCGTTAATAAACGATTCGTTGAATTGCGATTAGCCGAGGTAAAAGGGAACGAGGCGCGGTGGATTGGATGGCAGAGTAAAGCTTGTCGTTGGCAAGACGAGATCTGTCGAGTGCAGGCTCCTATACTCGTCGTTTATATAATATATCTTCGGTCAAATTAATGTATAGACGGGCTCATCGGAAGATTACGCAATCGAACGGTTCGGTCGGCTTATTAATCCACTCCCCTCTGTCTACCGTTTCTATAATGGATACAGTAAATAAGCATTGTACCGTGGAGAAGTGGAAAAGTGGGGAGACGACTCATTCGCACAGGAAGATTTCCATCGGATTCGCGACGATTATCATCGGCTCGATACATTATTTTTTTTCTATTTCTCTCGTCGTTATTTGTCGAAAGTCTCGACGCGGCAGGTGAATCCTTCGAGCGGAACGGTCTCGACGCTGCGTCTTACATTTGAGCACGACTCAACGAGCAATTCCGGGCGTTCGAACAATAAATTAGAGGCCAATTAAAAAGAGGACTCGGAGATTGATGGCAGCGGGACAGATCGGGTGCGTCGACAGGACGTTTAATCGTTGCCAATATCCCGTTCACTCACGGCTCGGCTCTCGCCGGAAAGCCACCTGAAATTAAAAAAAAAATTATATAGTACGAACGTGAAGTTTTTTCATTCCCACTTCTTTCTTCGTACAATCTTACTCGCGATTATTTCATTTTTGTTGGCAAATCTCTTTCAATTACATCCCTCCTCGCCCTATATGTATATATATATATATATATATATATATATATATATATATATATATACACAGATTCTCAATTTTCCTTTCACCACCATCACCGCTCGGCGTGTGGTTTGTTTTTCCTTCTTTTTTCTCTCGTGACTGCGAGAAACGTTGACCAGTCTCGACTTACCAATCAACCCGTCCTTTGGATATAATCAGGGATAGCTGTTGAGAAAAAAAATTCTTAAGTACGAAGAATAGGGGAAAATCGAGGACAGCCAAAGAGTGTCTCGGATTTCCAACGGTGCAGTAATCGAAGTAAGTCGATACTCGCCTTGGCCAATGCCAGATGAATCTTGAACCCTTGAACTTAGCCTGGTGGTAACGACGTTGGTTGAACACTGGCCGAGGCTGTGCCAATGCTAGCCCTGTGTGTGGTGTCGCAGTAGAACGCTCGTTCGCTCACGGTAATTAGTTGCTCGAATGTTTTCGCTCCCGGACCGCCGAGCGCGCTCGTGACTACGCAGCTGATCCGCCATTTTGACTGTTTACAGTTCGACAGCTGATCGTCAGAAACTGTGGAGAGACGAAACTAATTAATCCGCATTCGGGACGCGCGTCCCCAAGAATAAGCCGTGGGATTGATTGGCGATTATCCTTGACCGTAGAGAGAGACAGAGAGAGAGAGAGAGAGAGGTAAAAATAAATAAATAAAAAAATACACACTAACGAATAGCGATCGGGCGAGGGTCGCTCCCGGTGACTTCAAACGCTTCGGCTGCAGGCTCGATCTCGATGCTTGGACGACACCCTCCCACTCTCTCCACGGATGATCATTATCATTTGCAGAGGAGCAAACGTCAACCGATGCATCGGTGTCCTCGTGTATATGCAATATGGCCGTCCTCCTCCCCCGTCGAAAATTCAATTCCGAACGTTGATCAACGCCAATTAATCGGCTCGACCGGATCATTCGTAATCCCCGTTGTTCCAGACGACATTGTTCAAGGGCGTCCCTTCGTATTGTAGATTCGTGCTCGTGATACATTACGATTTCGTGACCGTTCGAATTACTTTGTATTTTCGTGAGAGCGACGCTTCACGAAAAATCCGGGCGTTGCACGCAGCGCCATCTTTCGCCGGTAATCTGAAACTCAACGGAAAAAATGTGCATGATCGCTTGACGGAATTTTTTTTCTTTTTTTTTTTCTTTTTTCTCGTATTGAATCTAACGGCGGGACAAATTGTTTCGACTCTCGTCTATTCGTACACGTGAATTTCGCGTGTAATATCGTCGATCGCGATATATACATGTTTACCGCTCTTTGTTTGCCGAGGAACTCGAGACCGCCGAGGACCCGAGACGACTCCCACACCGCTATCCACGCTTGCTTTCTTATTTTCGACCGTCTGTCTGTCACACGTGATTTTCTACTTTCTCTCCGCTCGTTGACTCCACGATGCTATATCATCGCCGTATGTATTTTATATAAATATTACGAATAAAGAACGTATCGGTTGCCGAGTCGGTGTCGACACCCGAGGGTGAGAGAGCGAGAGTACTTTGTTGGCTTCGTCTTTATCAAGCGCGAATAACTCTCTCTCTCTCTCTATCGGAAGACAAAGATGGAGACAGACATACAGAGAGAGAGAGAGAGAGAGAGAGAGAGAGAGAGAGAGAGAGCCGCGGCCGTTTCTGCCTCCGTTCCCCGTGACGGAAAGAATACACAAACTTTTTAAAGGTGAACGCATTGGGCCTCGCGATATCGTCCACAGCGAGAATCCCACCGGAGTTTAACAACCGCTGGTCAACGCGATTGACCGGGAGCGAGAATACGGGTGACGAGTTCCCGAGTCGAAGACAGCCGGAGGGATATCGAGGGAGAGAGAGAGAGAGAGAGAGAGAGAGAGAGAGAGAGAGAGAGAGAGAGAGAGAGAGAGAGAGAGAGAGAGAGAGAGAGAGAGAGAGAGAGACAGATAGCTAGAGGGAGAACGTCGTTGCCGCTTCGGAATAATCTACGCAACGTGGCGACCTCTTCGGGTCGAGGCTCTCGACTCGATCTTCCCAACGTTATTATTATAACGCCTCTTCGCTGTAATTCGAAGAATTACCGATATCGGACTCGTCGGTTCGTCCACACCCCCCTCCCCTCTCCCTCGCCCCTCCCCGCTGCCGCACAACAGTTTTTTTTCTCTCTACGAAAATTATCCTCGGACGAAATTGTCGCGTCGGTAGAGAAATACGAAACGATCGACGCGAAGAGAACGAGATGAGGCGAAACGAGTGTAACGGCGAGGAAAATCGGCGAGAGGGACGACGATGACGACAACGGGCAGGTAGAGCAGCGGCGGTGGCTCGTTGGGGATTGGGCAGTGATCAACCCCCCCTCCCCGGGGTGGTAGCCGCAAATCCCGGAGGGTGGCACCCGCCCTCGGTCCGTGTCCTCCGTATAAGCGTCGGTGCACAGGGCGGTTTTAGTCACTCCCACCTGCGCAGCGGCGGCGAGCGACCACGTGGTTCTCGTGCCGGAGAGAGACAAGCGTGGTGGTGAGAAACGCGGAGGAAAAAAACAAAAAAACAAAAAAGAACCACGGAGCGAAATGATCCGCTCGCGCGGATCGGGATAAACTAGTCGGGCGAAGATTTTCGCGCGGGAACAAACTCGCGCGTCGCACGCGACCGACGCGGATCGCGCTTTCGCGTGCGTTTGTGCGCGAGGGAAAAAAATAAATAAAAATACCAGAGAAAACCTCGCGTATCGGGTTCGTGGTGTGTGTGTGTGTGTGTGTGTGTGTGTGTTTTTTTTTTTCGTGACGTCATCGAGGCGAGCGACGATTGGTCAGATTGGATTTACAAACAAATCGGCCCGAGTAGAAAAGCGTCTGCTGTGGATCCGTTCGAATAGTGGCAGAGAGGGGGCAGGGGCGGGGGAGGGGGAGGGGAAGGAAAGAGTACGAAACGTCGAGCGAGACGGATCGTAACGTGTTGGCGTTTCGTCGCGAAATTTTCCTCTTGCTCCTGGTTTCTACGGTCGCGTATTCCGTATCGGTTCTCAATCGGAAGGAGTCAAGAGGACGAGCGGTCGTTTGGGAGAGACGAGTCGGGTCTGGCAGAGACTTCGCGCGGACGAAAGACAAGTCGATCGGAACGAGGAAAAATTCTGTTGCGTCGTTGGACAAGTGGAAAGGCGATAATACACGGGCGATCGTGGTAACTTGGCGCGAGGGACGTAACGCGGGTTTTAGGAGGAAGCGTCGGTCCAGTGTGACGAGGCATCGTCGTCGCGACGGAAGGCACAAATATCCACGGACAAATCGAGAGCGGACGAGTTACGCGGTAAAACGGTGTAAACGTTGCGTCGCGAGCGTTCGTGGACCGACTCGGGAATCGCGGCCCAGAGCGAAGGAGAACAATCGAAGCGGGAACTTTTCATCGGGACGTTCGTCGAGATCGACGATCTCGAGGGCGAATCCTACGGGTACAACGAGATACTGTACGAACCGATGGGTTTTCCTGTTGTTCTCGGGACTGAGTGTACTGAGAGTCGTGCCGATCTACATAGCCCGACCGAGGAGTCGTAGAATCGCGCGGGTGGCGCGACGTCGCCTCAGAGTCGCGAAAGCCAAACGGGGGCGCCACCATCGACGTCGATTGCCGAGGAGACGCCGAAAAGCGAGGAGCCTCGCGGCATTCTCGATGACGCGACGCCACGGCTGTCCGCGTCGAGGGAAGTTCGCACGGCACGCGCCGAATTCCGCTCAACGGTGAAGGAGACTCCTAACCAAAAAAAAAAAAAAAAAAAAAAAAGAACGAAGAAAAACTTATTAAAAATCGAACAATCTTTGTCATGTAAAACAAATAAACGAATAAATGACTGTCGGTGAGAGAGCGTGTGAACGATTGTCCGTAGGAAGGAACGTCGAGCTTGGGACTCTCTCGAAAAATCCCACGTGTATCGGGCGACGCGCGAGTCCCGAGCTTGTCGATCGAATGAGTCTGTTTATTGTCGTCGATCGTTGATCGAAGACCCGTCGAGCCGTGCATATTTCGGGGACACTCGACCGCGCATTTTTTTTTTTTTTTTTTTTTTTTTCTTTCTCCAATACACATCATTCCCATTGATTTTTATCACGCGTCGTTAAAACAGAGCCGACTGCTCGCGCCGTTGCGGCGGTGAGCGAAATTCTCGCCGCTGGTTCGCAACGATCGTATTTGTGAACGCAATGATCGTCGATCAAGCGGAGCCGCGCGCAAGTTCCGGCCGAGTTAGTTGTCACGGCCAGCAGAATGTAAGCGCGAAAAATTCGCCGAGGTACGAGCGCGACGACAATGTCGCACAATCGGTGTCGCAGCAGCAGCAACGACGGCAACCGCCGCCGCACCGTCAGGAGAGCCAACGTCGCGAGTCGGAACTGCAACGGCATGGCCACCATGAAATAAACGAGTCGAAGGAGTTTCTGCATTCCCGAACGGGCAACGATCGCGGCATGGTCGCCGAGGAAATGACGCGAAGCTACGAGGGACTCTTCGAGGCCGGTCAGGAGCCGCAAGAGTTTATCACGTTGGAGGAGCTCGGCACGCACGTTAGTCAACCACATCGATCCCAGGAGCAGAGCGTTTCGACGTCGAGCACGAGCGCCCATCTTTACACGACCAATCACAATCATCAAAACAGCGGAGCTCAGCAGCAACGCACTTACTACAACTTGTCATCGGCCATTCAAAAGTGAGATAACCTCCGAGTCTGCCGTTAAATTCATTTTGTCGCCCGTAATCGCGGATGCGAGGCGGACGGGGGTTTCTAAATTTTTCCTTCTCATCGAGGAGAAAAAATTGTTGAGTCAAGATGGAGGTATCCGAGCTTTTGTTTCGTATGGGAATTAAATAGGATGGTACTGTGTTTGGGCGAAAATTGACCCGACCGTTTCTATTGGGCGAAAATGGACCCGACCGTTTCTATTGGGTGATATTCTATTGGTCGAAGATTGATACAACCGTTTCTATTGGGCGAAAATTGATTTAACCGTTTCTATTGGGTCATATTTTATTGGGCAAAAATTGATCCAACCGTTTCTATTGGGTGAAAATTGATCCAACCGTTTCTATTGGGCGAAAATTGATCCAACCGTCTATAGTGAATAATGTTCTATTGGGCAATATTTTATTGGGCAAAAATTGATCCAACCCTTTCTATTGGGCGAAAATTGATCCAACTGTTTCTATTGAGTAATATTTTATTGGGCGAAAATTGATCCAACCGTTTCTATTGGGTGAAAATTGATCCAACCGTTTCTATTGGGCGAAAATTGATCCAACCGTCTATAGTGAATAATGTTCTATTGGGCAAAAATTGATCCAACCGTTTCTATTGGGTGAAAATTGATCCAACCGTCTATAGTGAATAATATTGTATTGGGCGAAAATTGATCCAATCGTTTCTATTGGGTAATATTTTATTGGGCGAAAATTGATTTGACTGTTTCTATTGGGTAATATTTCATTGGACGAGAATTGATTCAACTGTTTCTATTGAGTAATATTTCATTGGGCGAAAATTGATCCAACTGTTTCTATTGGGCCAAAATATCTCCGATCGTTTCTATTCGGCGAAACTTGATCCAACTGTTTCTATTGAGTAATATTTTATTGGGCGAAAATTGATCCAACCGTTTCTATTGGGTAATATTTCATTGGGCGAAAATTGATCCAATCGTTTCTATTGGATAATACTCTATTGGGCGAAAGTTTATTCAACCGTTTCTATTGGGCAATATTTTATTGGGCAAAAAATTGATCCAACCGTTTCTATTGGGCGAAAATTGATCCAAACATTGAAATTCGATGGAACATTTGAAAATTCGAGATAGTTCAAAAAAAATGTCTTCCTTTTAGTTCACCACGAGTTTACGAATTAAATGTCGTTCCATCGTCGGTGGAAACACACAAGAAATACGTTGAATGCAACGAAACACGAAAACATGAAATTTCACCGAAAATGTTAATCGCTTTAATTTAACGACGCGTAACATTTCGTGCACGGCATTATGAATATTTTTGTCGTGCAGAACTTTGAACTTTAACTTTAACGATCGTTTCCTACAAAAGTCAAACGCGACGTTGAAGTTGAGAAAAAACAACAACAAAAAACGTTGAAAGTTCACATTTTTATACGACTTCCACATAATGGTCCTTTATTCGCGAACCTTCTTCTGTGATGCAGCTAACGCACAGAAAACGCTTTGTCACAGAGTAAGCTTTGCCACCAAAGGAACGTTACAAAAAAAAATAAAAAAATTAAAAAAAAAAAAAAATTTATTCGCAACTCTCGAATATCGTTTCACTAACAACGACTTGTAAAACGTTTCAAAGTTACAAAGCCTTTCCACTCAAGTTCTTTCACACACATATATATATATATATATATATATATATATATTTATTTATTTATTTATCACTTCTCTCTATGTCTCGTTCTTTCTCTTTGTTGCGCTGTCTTTTGATGTCCGGATATTTGCCGCCTTTCGCATTAATAAATGGTATCGACGACTGGATCGTTGCGTCATTTTATGCGGAACTTGTTGCTCTCGCGGCACGCTTGGAATCTAGTTGACGACCTTGATTCGATATATGATTTACAAAAAAAAAAAAAAGAAGAAAAAAGAAGAAAAAAAAAACATAATCAGCGCATCAAGACGAAGTAGCAACAGTTGGATTCTCGTTGGACTCGCGACAGTCGCGAGTAGCCAGGAATTAATAATTTTTTTTGGCAAATATTATTAAATTGTATCGCAAGTGTTAATCACGCTGTGACGAAAATACACTAAAATCATTGAGTGATACCGGTGCGAAACGTTAAATTATGCCACGAGAAACGAGACTGTGTTTTCTGACGGAGCGATAAATCTATTGGCTGATCGAAGCGAGGACAGAATCGCACGTGGCGAAGATGCAATTTCTTACACGTAGCGAACGTTATTTTTTTTTTCCTGAGTGTGCTAGGAAGAAACTTTTGATTTCATGAGAAAATCGAATTTTTACAAAAGCCTCAGCAACATTCCAATTTTTCCATTAAGTTCTATCAAAGATTTTTTTTCCTGAGTATGCTAGTCCCCCTCAGTTCAAAGAATATTTCTTAGCGCGAGGAAGAAACTTTTGATTCCATGAGAAAATCGAATTTTTACAAAAGCCTCAGCAACATTCCAATTTTTCCATTAAGTTCTATCAAACATTTTTTTTCCCCCAAAGCCTTGCTTCTTCGAGCGATTACTCTCATACCGAAAAATATATTCCGTGACGAGTGTCACGGAAAAAAATGTTTTTATTCGTTTGTACAATTTTTTTTGTATATTTTCAGTAATTCCTGCGTCCCGATACACTTTGGAAACATGGGTGAGAGTTCAGGAACCGGAGATATCTTGCCGCCAGCTTCGACTCCCGCCCAGACGTCAGGCAGCAGCGTCGCGGTAACCGGAAGTGGTACCGTCATCGGAAGTACGACCAACGGCGTCAACGGTAACATCAGCAACGGGAACAACAACATCACCGGCAAGAACGTCGGCGTGGCCGAGAATGGAAATTGTCTGAGGACAAGCGCGCGAGGCTCCGAAACGGCCTCGCCCATGGAAATAAATTCGGGTACGATAACCGAGCACGAATCCGGATATCAATGTCATCATCAGCGTTCCGTTAATCGATTGGAAGTCGAGGATGCACTGAGGCACGGAGCCGCATCCGATCTCTCGAACGATACCTCGCCGATATCGAGAAAGCGAAAAGTCTCTTGTCAGTATGTATAATTCTGCTAACGTACACCGATGTGGACTCAGGCGAGGATGGAGCAGCATGGACTGCACATTATTTTCATGGTCTCACGGAAAAACTTAAATTCAATACTATGGCTGAAATTTCTAAAGTCGTCGATCGTGTACTTTGCCAGCAGCGTTTTTGTTTCTCAGCCCTTGGCGCGTGTTCGATGGAACGAATAATTGCGAATTAAGGGTCGAGCCGAGGATCAAAGTGTCGTTGACCAACAGTCCAAGATCTTTGTAGTCTCGTGGGACTTCGACGACTCTGTACCGAAAGCACGTTCGAATCAAAGTCGAGTTCAACTGCAGCGACGCGACTTTCGGGGATTTATCTTGATCCTCGATATTTCGTTTCACTAATGTTGACGATTCGGATTGTGATAATTATCGGAGGGATTGGCTGTAAGGAATAAATTAAAGAAACGGAAGCGCTGGGGATAAAGTCGCTGGAGTGGCAAAACGGTCGACGGTCCTTGTAAATTGTGATCGATAGAAGCGGGGACGAAGTCCCGCAGTAGCAAACTTGCCTCAAAGCGTCAAAGGGTTAAACAACGGACTTGGGGGGGTTTCTCGAGACTCGAAATAACTCTCGCCAAATTAACCTGAACACCCGCACTCGGGCATTCAATATTTTTTCAAACAGTCGGTGAAAGTATGCACTTCACGGATTGTTACTGAATCATTTTTATTTGTATATCGTTCATGTAAAAATAATTCTGTTTTTATTACAGCGATGAGAATGATGTACTGACGTACGACGGCGAAGACGGCACAAAGTTCAATCGTCCAAATTCCGAAATAAAGAAGTAAGTTTCTTTGATTTTATTTTATTTATTTTTTTATTTTTTATTTGTCATTTTATTTATTTATTTTTTTTTTCATGCGTTCTTCCGTGTCATCGAGACGAATCGCCGGGCATTACTGTGGGTCAGGATAGCCTTGACCCACACCTTGACTCGTTTGTACCAGGTTGGCTTCCCGCCGTGGCGAGGGGGTAACGTCGTCAACGTTGTTAAATCCTCCTATCCCAACGATGTGGGAGACCTCGACAGAGAATATCCGAAAGCGGATTCGTTTTCGTTCGATACTCGTACCTCTCGCGGATCCAGTCTCTTTTCCCCGGGAATTCCGATGGTCGACGATGTATTCGTTACAGTGAAATCATTTAAACAATCCGGAATTGCTCCGACCACTTAGTCAGGGCCAGACTACTACCAATAACAATTGTCCGAATTATACAAATTAATTCGATTTCTCACCTCGTTGCATTTTTTCAGACAAAACCACAGCGAGATTGAGAAGCGACGTCGCGATAAAATGAACACCTACATCACCGAGCTCTCGGCGATGATTCCGATGTGCCACGCCATGTCCAGGAAACTCGACAAGCTGACGGTCCTTCGAATGGCCGTTCAACATCTCAAGACTATTCTCGGTGCTGTTACATCTTACACGGAGGGTCACTACAAACCGACGTTTCTCAGCGATCAGGAGCTCAAGACGCTCATTCTTCAAGTGAGTCCCGATCGACGGGCGGATGCGAAGCGAAAATGTATTTCGTTTCGCGCTTTAAAGTTGTACAAACGAGTACAAAGCGAGACTGGGGCCTCGCGTTTCGCACCAACGCATTGCTCGACATCGTAAGACTTCCTTACAAGCTGTACGCGGCTCTGCCACCTTAAAGTTTGCAATTGCATAACGCCCGCGTGTTAACCCCGCGAGCTCTCGCGCTCTTCGTCGAGACGCGATAACGTCTCGATGAAGCCCACGAGATATTTCGGTACACGTACGCGGCTCCGATATTCGCTAACCGTAGTAAGACACGAGTGACTTTCATGCGACACACACACTCACACTGAGCATGTGTAACTCGCCAGAGTAACTTATTAACGCGAAGCTTTCGAATGACCTTTCCTTCGACGTACAAAATCTTGTTTATTTGTCGTCGTATTTTTCTTTTCTCTTTCTCTCGTACACTCCAATCCAATTTGACGAATCTTCGAGATTACTTGGCTCGTCGAGTACGTGCTTCAGTCCCAAACATCATAGAATCGTAGAAGAAAATTCGACATTGTATTAAATTCGACTCTGCATAGGTTCTTTAAAAAAAACCGCTATGACAAGCGGATAAATTACTATATGATTAAATTAATGGATTTGCAGTAAACTTATTTGAGAATACATTCGAAGCAGGCTTTTCTGAAACGTAAATATTCACTTGTCGCGGATATTTGTATTTTTAAAGGACGTCTCACATGCGTTTTAAATTATTTAATCATTTTCTTATTGCCGAAGTCCGGCGTTCGAAAGCACGTAAAAGTCGTACCGGCTTCTATAGCAAGATCATCGATATCCGCGCTGTACCGAGTGTCGTGTTTGTTCGAAGCTAACGATAGATTATCGAGTACGAGAGGGGGCGGACGAGAGAGAGATATTTAATTCGCACTCCGGCACTGCGATTTCATAAGAGCAACAACTGTCGAGAGAAAGAGAGAGAATTGTACATGCGCCGGATCGCTGGACCCGCTTATCTAAGATCATGCTTTCGAACGATCGAGCTCGGTCGCACTTACTGCACTCGGGAGGCCCGCGAGCGAGCAACACACCGGAGAATATATTTGCAAACACCATGTGCTTCGTGTGTCGGTCACGTTATCCTGGAGAAGGCGACCACGCCCGGCATACCAGACTCGGGTCACTCAGGGTACAAAACATTGTTGCGAAACGGACATTTTCATTGTAGATTCGTTCGTATTATTGTAACAGTTCTTATTAGAGATTTTGTAGAGTTTGTTACGGCTTTATCCGACACAGAACTGAGAGAGAGTTTTATTGGTGTCCCAGCCGGAAGCGATATTTCTTTAAGGATGCGAAGTCTATGTTCGATGGATGTTTTTCTACCGCGTATATCGAATCGCCTTAATTATCTCCCACGTCGATATTTCATAGGCAACCGATAGGTCGATGCGTCTTTAGGAAAGGGAAATTTAGATTTTTAGTATTTGTCAGACGCACGTGTTTTCTGGCTTGAATGTCTCATTTTTTTGAAGGGTCATTGAAGGACTTGTTTTCGACTAGGAGTCACGTATTTTAGGTATGACGTTACTTCCTCGGTAACTAGGATCCCTGTGGGTCTTTCCTGGGTTTCTAAAGTTGGGGAAGCAGTTAAATATAATAATGATTTTTTTTTTTTTTTTTTATTCGACTGACAACTGATGAATTTTTTTTGAACGTGTATAATTTAAAGAAAGCTGAAAAGCTGAAAAGAAGCAAAAAATTGGAGAGTCTAGCCGGCAATAGTGGTATCAGACTAATCGTAGATAAACGCGGTGAACGCTAAGCCGCGACCACGAAGCAGAGCCGACTTGATGCAACGTCGAATCGTTGCGTAACCGCCACGGCTCCGAGTTGGAATCGCACACACGGTCAGATCGATACGCGAAAACTACCAAGACTTTCAGTGCGAATGCAACATTCATTAAACCGTACTCTTGCGTCATCTGCCCGGACGCGTCAACGGTATCGACGTTCATTTTTATTAATTTCTTTTTATTTTTTATCTGTTTCAGACCGCCGAGGGTTTCGTCTTCGTCGTTGGATGCGATCGTGGTAGGATACTCTACGTTTCAGAATCCGTCTCTCAGACCCTCAACTATACGCAGGTATTGAGAAACACATTCTTATCGTGTCTCTGTATCTGTACATATATATATATATATTTATTTTTTTTACCATCGATGAGTTTGAAATTTGGGTCAATGATATTCCACTGTGGATATTTCAGAAAGATCTGCTGGGACAGAGTTACTTCGACATTCTTCATCCAAAAGATGTGGCCAAAGTTAAGGAACAACTTTCGTCCTCGGACCTGAGTCCCCGAGAGAGATTAATAGATGCCAAGAGTAAGCGAATCAAGTAATTGCACTGACGTTACTTGCGCATTTTACCGCAATCTACGTTAGTCATTGTCACGCTTTTTCGATGCAGTCTTACGTTAATGCGATAAATTCGACACACGCAAAATAAGATTTAATTTTGTTTTGTAGCGATGCTACCAGTAAAAACGGACGTTCCGCAGGGAGTCTCCAGACTGTGCCCGGGTGCAAGGAGATCCTTCTTTTGTCGGATGAAGCGCAAGGTTGACGGTTCCGATATCGAGTCTCAAGTTAAGGAAGAAGCTGACACGACAACGGGTTGCCACAGGAGAAAGAAACAACAGAATGTTGGTCAGTCGTGCCGCATGAAACTATCGAAGCATTTTTTTTTTTTTGCTCGGCTCTCGATCTAGCCAACTTATTCATAAATACGCCACCGCTCGCCGAGTTTGGATTATCATGTTTAAACCCAACATGGTGTATCGAAATCGAACGACGTCGAGCAGCCCGGTTAATACGTTGACGTAACTCTTCTGAATTACAGATTGGAAGTACTGCGTGATACACTGTACTGGATACTTAAAGTCTTGGGCGCCGGCGACGATTGGGGTAGAGGAAAAGGAAGGCGACGCCGATGGCGACGGCGAAAGCTGCAATCTCTCCTGTCTCGTGGCTGTTGGCCGGGTTCAACCTGGACTGCCAGCACTGACCACGGGTCCTACGATTCCAAAACTGAGAACCATCGAATTTATTTCACGTCACGCGATAGATGGAAAATTTCTGTTCGTTGACCAGAGGTTTGAATTACTTTTCATTTCTTACTCGCAACTGTCGATCGAGAATCTTGATTTCGTTTTTTTCCCATTTTTCCACTGCAGATCTACTCTGGTGCTGGGTTTTTTGCCGCAAGAGCTTCTCGGTACGAGTATGTACGAGTATTATCATCGAGACGACATTCCGCACCTTTCGGATTCCCACAAAGCTGCACTGCAATCTCCCGAAGGGGTTACTACCCGGGTAACAGCGCCAAAATAATTAAATGTTTCGGATGTATTCCTCGTTTTTTTTAGTCGTTGGATGACGAAAAAACGTCTGTCCTTCGCTTGCAGATATACAGATTCAAGACGAAGGGTGGAAGCTTCGTGAAACTCCAATCCGCGTGGAAATCCTTTAGGAATCCGTGGACGAAGGATATTGAGTATTTAATCGCCAAAAACTCTGCGATCTAGTGAGTCTCCCGTCTCGTCCATCTCTCGTGTAATGTTCGTTCTAGAGGGTTGCACGAAAGTCGTTGTGATCAATGAAACGATAGTTGTGGGATGCACCAGTCGACTATTCCAGACACACACATTTTAATTACAAACACGACCAAGAACTCTTGGTGCGAACAGGATCTGCGTGTCCGAAATAGATCATTTTTCCAATTTTCAATCAAAAAATTAAAAAAAGTCCACCTCGATGACTGTCTTTTCTTCGGTCGATACGACGTTTAATTAGAAAATCTATGAAGTTCGTGAACCGCTACGGAACAAATAAGCTGGATTCGTCATGTGATAATTTATCTTTGGCTCACAGCTGTGATACGAGACAAGTGAAAAGTAGCGTCAATAGATCCGAGAGTTCCGGTAATCAGGACAATTGCGATTACTTTGCTCAAAGTAAGACAAACAATGTTAAGCATGTTTCGCAATCTTTATTTTATTATTTGCTCAGCTTGCTCACGCACAGTTGATTTTAATAATGCTTAAACGATCAGGCACCTGTGGACTGGATATCCTAATCTCGAGTCATGTCGAGATGAGTAAAATCGGACGGAGAATAGCCGAGGAAGTGTTGGATAATCAGAAGCGCGTAGAGGATTCTTGTTCGGCTGGCAATACGAATGCTCCCCCGGAACGGATTTCTCCCGATAATAAGGTGAGCTCAAGCTCGATTAAAAAATACGTTGGGTCGCACAGGTCGTAAGTAGAAAAGATTTTTTTTAAAGTGGCACAGTGAAAGAGTCTCCATAGCCATTGATCAGTTTCAGATAACGACAACGGCTTCGCCGGGAAGAGCTGCTAATCTTCCGCAAGAAGGCGACAGTATCGACAATAATCACAGCAACCAAGCACCGACTTACAATCTGATAAGGGACAACGGTCAACTCAATAGCATCGCGAATGACCAAGGTCATTACTGTCTTTAAAAGATTATTATAATACACAGACATACACACACACACACACATATGCTAGCGGGTTACCATGGTCGCGCACTTGCATGTGAGTATCCGTGAGTATTTGCGAGGAATTTTGTGCAAGTTCGTTGTGAGTATCCGTGAGCGTTAAATCGACCTGAATTTTACTGTTTCATCTCGCATCATTATTCTATATCACACGCATGCATGTTACAAATCGTACAGTTAATCTTATAATATTAACAGTTGGAATAAAGGTTCGCAGACGGGAAGGTGCATGGATCGGTTTAATTTTTAACGGCATGTTAAAATGAACTCTGTACGGAGGATAAGAGGAAGGTTGCGAAAAGAATCATCGACGCGTAACGTCCACCCTCAATTCCAGGAGGTCAATCGGATGAGAACATGATGGAAATAATTGGCGGCACGGTGACGAACGAGTCATCGAATCCACTGCCATCGGACGGCAACGACGAGGCTACGATGGCTGTAATAATGAGTCTTCTGGAGGCGGACGCCGGTCTCGATGGACCAGTGGACTTTTCGGGGCTGCCTTGGCCCCTTCCATAACATCTCCTCGCTACATTGACCACGATATTATCGCAAGTCGGTCAAACAGACGACCTGAAGCTTGTTCGATTCGGAAACAAAGATGGCCCTGACAAGATTTGTCCGAACTCGCTGGCCCGGTGTAAATAGATAAGTAATGGAATACCGATTGTACGTATTTCAAAATGTCCATAATCTCGATAATTGGCAGTGAACGTCGCGTGCTTATCATCGGTCGATTTGGCTGGACAATATCTGCGATACGTATATATATATATATGTGTATATATATATATATATGCGTAATTTTTTTTTCGCTCGAGGTAACTGCAAAAGATTAATGTTATGTATTTATTTAATGCGTACGATACATATGAAAAGGATTACGGTTGTGAGCGCTCATCCTCTCGCACCATGGCAAAATCAATTGATCGATATTATCTATAACGAGGAAACAGAAAAATATATTTTATTGCGTACACGTTGATCGCTGTAGAATAACCATGTACTCCATCTCGATGATATACAGCTTTATACATGGCATCTTAACTCGCCCGGATGAGTTATAAAAATCTTTGTTCTTAATACACATATAAAGATTAAATTGCAGCTACTATCGTAACGTTGCAGTGGCTTCGAGACAGATGATAAAAAAAATTACATAATTTACGAGAATCGTTAATGCCGATGATCCGGAGAACATTTGTCATACCCTACGATTCTCCCGGTCGACTTTGATTTTCGAATCGTTAGGTTCGCTCTTCAATCTTGATTTCAGTACTACCGAACCCTCCACATCGGATGCATTCGGCTCTGCTTTAATTTTTATACCGTTCAACGAGTCTCCGTCGCCGCTTCTTCTTTTTTTCGACTTCTTTTTACTCGGTCTCCCATCCTCGAGGTCCGAAGCGTCGGGCTCTGTTTTAATCGTCGTGGCCCCGAATCTTTCGTCTTCCGATTCCAATTGCGTTTTGGCACGTTTATTTTTCCTTTTGACGGTGCTTTTCCCCGACACGGTGTCCTCAACGTCCGAAGGATCCGGTTCGACTTTTATTCGAACATCGCGGAAAAATTCTCTGTTATTTTGCTCCTCATTCGCGGAACCAGGTTGCAAAGAATCAGGCGCTTCTTCATCGTTATCGTCGACGTCCCTGCGTCGTTTCCGCTTGCATTTCACAGACGGAATCATGCACGCGTCAATATCCGGTTTTACAAATTCGAAATCTCGACCATTCGACGGAAGAGTCTTCGGCTCTTCGACCGCGTCTTCGTCATTTTTAACCTTCGTCTTCTTCTTCTTTTTAACTCGAATACCTGGCTTTGTCTCGATCTCGCTCGCCTCTTCTGTTTCGGAATCGAGTATCTTGTTTTTCTGGGTGTGTTTCTTTGGCGATAGGACTTTCCTATCAGGAACATCGTCGCCGTCAACTGTTTTGTCATGCTGCAACCCGTTTTTGTAAATTTTTGACTTCGAAGGGGATTCGCTTTTCTTATCCTTGGAAGACTTTTCCACTTTTAATGACTTGATTATCTCCGTTTTTCTTGCATCGGACGGGGTCTCGTTTACGTGACTCGAGATTGAAGTCGTATTCTTGTCGGACCGCTTCTTGGATGAGCCTTGCGATTCTGTTTTCGGTACAATTTTCTCTGGTGTCGCATCCGACTCACCCTTTGAGAGTTTCTTCGATCGACCGTGGGATTCTATCTTGCACACAGTTTCCTCTTCCGTCGTATCCGACTCGGCGCTGGAGCGCTTCGCCTTGGGAGCCTTTCGAGAACTAATTTTGGGTTTTTCGTCGATATCGATAGTTTCATCTGAACCCGAATGGCGTCGTTTTTTCCGAGGACTCGTTACAGATTTTTCATCGATATCGATATTTTTTGGGCTCGAGGCACGCTCTTTCCTTCGATTGCGTTTGCTGCTCGAAGCATTGCGATCCTTCATCGAAACGCTGTTCGACACGCCTTCCTCGGTTCCGTCCGTACTCGATTCATCGTCAATTCGCGAGTCAGCCGAAACTGCTTTCTTAACTTCCTTACTTTTCTCTTTCTTTCTAAACACTCCAAGCTTGTTGTCCGAATCGCTGAGATCGTCGCCGCTGCTGTCTACAACTTCAGTGGATTTTTTTGAATGTTTTTTCCTTGATTCCGGGGCAAGTTTCGTTGTGACTGAATCTTGCCACCGTCCCAGCTTTGTATCGACTTGCTCGCCGTTTGTACAACCAACTGGAACGCCATGATTCGCAACGTCTATTCCGCTGAATGGGGAACAATTGGTCATCAATTTTATCATAACCCGTGCAACGATGCAGAATACAATAATCGGAATATAGTCCACTTACTCCGCCAGGAGATTGCCTCTGATGAATGGTAGCTTGCCTTTAAAATCCAGATGCGTGACTGTAAATCTGACCTCTTGGCCAACGTATACAGAGTCACCGAGCCACTCTTCGCTCTCCTCCGACTTTGGAATGGAAACGTTGAATGTCTTGTGCACCAGAACTCCGACGTGATTCTCAGCCTTTTTGTTTATGATACCTAAATGGACATTGAGATATTTCAAGGAATATTTAATCCAATTTATTGTAACATTTACCCTTTAGTGTGCAGCCGATCTCTGGTTTGAAAACGTAAAAATCTGCGACTACATCGACGTGAATGAAGTGAGAATCGTGAAGAATACCACCCAGCGAGCTGATTAGTTTCGGATTTTTGTATATCAAAACGAGACCCTGCAATCTGATTGGAAACTTTACGTATTATTAAATTTCCATAATCAAGTAGTTTGACTGTAAAAACAATCGACGATCCATACGCACTCCTTGTCGTAAAAATTAATTGTCGAACTTAAAATTTCTCGGATGGCGGTGTTCAAGTCATTCAAGTGAAACGGATGAAGTCCGAGGTGTCTCGTGGCTCTCTGGTAGTAGACGCGGAGATCCTCGTCCTCGACAAGACCTCGGAGTTCCAGCATCGACCATTTTATGCTGTTATTTATTTTCGGTGACATTATTTGTAGATTATAAATATTAAAAATCCAAGATATTCTCCACACGCTCGATCTTGGAGGTTATGTACGACATTCGTACAGAGCGCCGCCTCCGCTAAACATAACCTACTTTACCGATGTGCGAATCCGCACCTGCGGAGCGAATGAAAACACTCGCGCCACAGTGTTGACTATCGCGAATTATTTCGATCTACAAGAATGACCGACCGTGGATGCGCGGTTGGCGTGCAACATGGCAGCTTATCGTCAGCGACAAAAGTTGTGGTGTTCGATGGGAAAACCGGCAAACGCGATAAATAATGTTCATTGGGTAACCCATAGGTGACTGTATTATATAATGAGCTTGGCCCAATTCAAGTTTCTAGCACACTATGCCTCCGAAATTATTTACGTATGAACGAAACGATCTATGTGTTCAAATGCAACGCCCGTCTGACATCCTCGGAGTTAAGTGTATCTTAGCGGGAAAAAAATTGTTCAATGTATATTAGCGATAATACACAAAACTCGACGGATTAACCTTCTAAACTACCGGCCAGTCACGTATCTTTTTGACTGAAGGTACAACAGTCTTCAATGTGTCAGACTCATGTGGTCACTTACCGACGCTCGAAAGTATGGGCGGTTGGCAACACAATAATCTGCTTCTCGTAAAGGTGTACATTTACCCCGAGGAATGCCGCAGTGCAAACGCTGCTACGCAATTTCTAAAATTTCTGCCACTGTTTTCGAGTTGCATATATATCCGGCATCGTTTTAAATCACGTATTATCGTATGTCTATAGTATACCATTTTAGGTGCATTTAAGCGCACGGATCTTTTCTCTGGTACATAAACGATTTGGGCGTCATAGTGTATCAGAAACTTTGCATCGGGCGAGATTCGCGATACAATGGAAGTTTCTTTTTGCGCCACCTATATGTTACCCTTCTCGGAAGGTTAGAAAAAAGCATCGACGCGTAGATGAACCTGACGAGAATGAAAATAAAATGAATGTGTCTCGGGGGGCGACTAAAAGCTCGCGGATGCAAGCGTCCTTAGCTGAAAGAGAATCGAGTGGATTAGTAAAATTAATGAATTCACGATAGCTTGGAAAAATTGTAAATTAACGTAGTTCGGCTATGGGTGTTGCGTCACGGACGTTAAACAGTTCTACCCAAATTCCCCGATGATTCAATGCTCCGTATATAAATAGCCGTAACGTTCATAACTCAAGTTCACCTATAATTTCAAAGTACCGAAAACATTCACGATAACACGCGAAGATATCGCGAGCGACTTCCTCTCCTTTCGAGGGAGATTCGATTCGGTCGAAAATAAATTTTCTACGAACGATAGCAACGTCGCTCCGTTCGGCGTTCCATCCCTGCGGCTGCATCGCAGGAAATGGGCGACGGTCGGAGTCAGCGGTCGAGGTTACAGTCGAAGAAGGGGGCGGCGATCGTGAGGAGCATGGCGTTCGGTGCTGTCCCGGGCAAACCGCATTCTCTACCTGTGTGGTAAAACGCTCACTCGGAGGCCCCAAGGGACATTCTCTGAAACAAAGAGCGCCAGCAGTGGGGTTCCTTTAGCGTGGCCGCTTCGTCTCGACTCCTCTCCTCGTTACATAACCTCAAAAAAGCGAGCTTTTCGATATCTCGCGTAATTTAAATTTAACTTTTAAAATCGATATATCATAGCTTGACCGCGCATAGAATAACCAACCTAGAGATCGTCGATTCTCGAGCTCGCGTCGATCCCACGTCGCATTGATAACCTGTCCCTCCCATCTTTCAGACAATCGCCAATCGATCCGCAACGGCGCTTTCCCTCCGACGGCCATCTTTAATCGTCCGGGAATTCTGGGTAATCGTGCGAGGCTTTCAAAATCGTGACAACGCGTCGAACGGGTAAATAGCTATATTTAAAAAATATACATACTCAATATACTTTACAGAAAACACTTATTAATTATTTACAATCTTTACACGATTCACCTATTCACACATTTTACATCGCTGATAGTAAGACTATTATTTATTAACAAAAGTTTTTTTTGTTTTTTTTTTTTGTACAAATTTACACACGCGTTTAATTAGGGTTCCTTCCGCGAAACATTATTATTAAATACGCCCTTGTTTCAGAAGTTTTTCGGAAACAATAAATAGTAATCCTCAAGCAGGTACGGGTTTACGATGATATTATATCTGCATAATATAATAACGATACACGTACACGTGTATTAACCGTGTGCATGCGTCCACGATTTACCGCATGCATTACGGTCGATTTGTGTGAGACAAAGTAGCGCATAAATCAGATTGGCATCCGCATTTCCATTGTAATAGGCAAGGGCGAGGGGCCAATGTCATTTGCGGGAAATGCGAGCCGCGTCGGCGATACCGGAAAAATTATTAGTACGTACGATTCTTAAGAGAGTCACGACCCGTGTGTGTGTGTGTGTTTTTTTTAATTATCATTAACGTCGACAAAAAAAAAAATAATAGCGAACCGTCAAAGACGTCCATTTCCGGTTCGAGAATATCGACAAAATGACTCTTTCGACACAATCTTGGAAACAAATCGAATCTCGTCGAGTTTGTTGATTGCGCAAGCGTCGAGTAGAGTACGTGTTGCCTGCTTATCGTCTCACAAAAATTTCTTCGCAAATATGGCAACGGGGTCCATGAGTAGTTTCTGTACGGATGCGGAGAGCCTGATTTTGACGCGCACCCGGCGAGTCGTATCGGCGAACAATCGTCACTGCCGTAGACTCGAAGCGGTGACTCGTACCCGATCAGACTCTTTAGGTTCTCCTCCAGTAGTCGTCAGGCCGATCCGGCTTGAGGCTCACGATATAAGTTTTCGCCTCTCGCATGCTCGAGCTCTTTCGCGTGGGATGTCGGGCAATCCGCCGAGTCGCTGACTCCAGCGACAGCTCCGGCCGACACCGCACGGTGGTAACATTGCTTCGTGACGCTGAGCATGCAGCTACTCGATCGTACCGTCTTCCAATTATTTCCTTCTTCCAGAATCATACATTATCTCGCCGGAGGGAGATACAGAGATACGAAGAGATGGAAATCTATGAGAAGACGGTTTTCGTCTTCCTCAACGACAGCCACATCCGAGGACCGCCATGTCTTGATAATTCTTGAGAACGACCTTGTTCTCCTCGTCGAGATAGAGCATGGAGATGGAACTCAGAGCGGTCGGTATGCAGCAGGCCTTCGGCACGATGCTCGGATTCGTCGAGTACACGAGATTCTGGACGATCGCGTGGTTCGTCGAGTTCAGATGATCCGAGAGGGGAAACGGACAGTCGCCGTGACAGTAGAAGGCGTCGTAGCCGGGTGGCGCGACGATCCAATCGTTCCATCCGACATCGGCGAAGTCCACGTAAAGCGGATGCCTCCGACAATTTTCACGTCCGTCCTTGCGACGATTCTTCCGCAGGGTGGCTCGACGAGCTCGTCTCTCCATGATCTCGTTCGCCGAGGCCATTTTCTTCGTTCCGTCGTCGGTGTAGGTGAAGAGAGTCGGCCTCGACGAGGCCCACGTCTCGTTGCTGTCCCCGACGTCCCGCCGGAGTCTAACGTGTCCGTCGGTATGAGCGGGCTCGCTGCCCGCTATCTGAACGAGCAGACCGTGATTGTGATTTCGCTCCTCGAGCCACCTCGCAACCGCCGGATGAACGTCGAGGCTTAACGTATTGTTGATCCTCACATCGACGGTTTTGCGATCGATCAGTCTGAGGAGCGGTTTACTTTTGCCTTTGACGCCCGGTCTGACAATGTCGTGAATGAGAATCCGGACCATTCCGCGGTTCCTCTTGGCACCGGTCGCGTCACGCTCCATCTCCTGGTCGTCGTCCATCGAATTCAGCGACAGGGCAACGCGCGACAGACTCAACTCCGCTGCCTGCAACGTCTCACCGGCTGGCATGCCGCTCACGTCGAACGACAATCGAAATCTGTTCGGCGATTGAAACTTCTCGTCCAGGTGGCTCTCTGAAATAAAATCCAAAAAATTATTTTCAGAAAATAAAATCATCCATGATAATATTAAGATACGTGTGGAGAAACAAGTTTCCTGTAGCGATTCTCGTTACTTCATCAAGGTCCGTTGTGCTTTTTCAAGATATCTGTTTAAATACAATGACGGAACTGAAATTTTTGATGATTCGTCTGGGACTGTTGTTGACCTGGTCCAGACATTCCATCATGGCAAAACCGTTGAGTCGAGATTCTCTCACCGGAATTTGGAAATCAAAAATGATCTTTGTTAACGCGGCGCAGCTGAGGTTGGATAGTCGACGAGCCGCGTCGAGTCATGCACCGATGCACAAGCCATTGCAACTTCACCTTGAAGCTCAATTAATTGGCAAGCTGCTGGCGCGGCTCTCACACAGCCAAATGCTGCAACCTTCTCTCGAGCGTGGTTCTCGCTGTGCCGTGCAATTGCTAGGTCGCGCGAGTCACGTGACAAGAAGTGCGGTAAACAAGGAGCGGTCATTAATCGACGACGGATGAATTTCAGTTGAATCGGCCACGATCGTCTAACGCGTGTAAAAAAAAACCTCTCAAATGTATTCATTGTCATTCGCGAATCCGCACGATAAAAACTTCACACAAAATCGTGGACTTTACGAATTTATTTCACGCATAACCTATCTCGACATTTTTACCCGCAGACATAACCTCAAATCTTGCGAATCAAACAAAGCTCCCCGCGAGATGAATCCCCGCCGGTAATACAGATATTTCGCAACGGTCGATTCAACCTCTTTCACTCGTTTGTTTTTTTTCGATACGAGATAGTCGGCCATCTTGAATTTTTTTTCTTTCTCATACTAACCAACATGAGTGAACGAACGGACGGTATTCGCTGATCGCGTGTGAATTCCCTGTCTGGCGATGTCGGCTATGCCAATTTTTTTCTGTCGCATGTAGAGCTTTCTGAGGGATTCGGGGATGTGAGCGGGTCCCTGGGGCTTCGGTCTCCTCGCGAAGCCGAGCAACGACAGTAGACTCGCCTCGACCCCGGCAATCGCCTGGTCGCGTTCTCCCATACCGACAGCGCCGTCCACGCTGTTGCCGCCGTTGACGCTCCAACTGGCCCTCCCCTCTACCAGCAGCACACCCGCTGCCGCTAACACCAATCTAAGCAGCAGCGACATGCGCATTCTGACGTCCGCCGCTGGCACTCTGCCACTCCTGAAACACCCGTAAAACGAAAAAAATTAATCACAATAAAATTAAAATAATTACTAGAATAATAGTAACGACAATCGCGGTCGTCGATCGGACCGAAATTGGCGGAGTGGTCGGAAGAGTTTCGTGTAGCTTTGTAGCACGGACATGAATCACCGATTGCGCGGCGATGATGGCCGAGGAACAAAAAAAAAGATGGAGGAAGAGACACACAGAAGGCATTCGACGAGCATGTAAATTGACGCGCATATGTTTACGAATGGAATACAGGCTCGACTTAGGCGTGTCGGCAAAGCAGCCAGTGACGATGCTGCGGGCGCAGCTGCGCGTGCGCGCGCGTGAGTGTGCGAGCCAGCGTGGATCGAGTCGTGTGTACCTTCGCGGAGAAGGCGTAGCGCGGCGGCACGAGGCAGTTGCGGTGCGCGCGAGTTATCCAGGGCCAACGGCTGCGGCCACGATACTCGACGGCACTCGCTTTCTCTCGACGCGCGACCGTCCGAGAGGTCCGTAAATATTGCTTTTTGACTCTTCCACGCGAATAAACCGACGTGAGCTTCGATAAGTCGCAATGAAAATCGCATCCGAATACCTCGTTCCTGCTCGAGACCAATTGCAATGCCTCGGTCGGTAACAAGAAACTGTAATCGATTTTTTTTTTCGACGACTGCGAACAGTCATAAAAGAAATCCTTGCACGAAACTAAATTGTATACGCTTAATACAATGATTTTTTTTCAACCAAAAATGATTCAACAAATTTGTGAAAATATATATATACATATACATAAGTTACAGTTGTTGTTACCGACCGAACCGCCTCGACCGTGAACAAAGAGATTTCGTATCGTCTCGAATGAAAAAAAAACGCTAAAATAATAAATCAGTAGCGTTTCATGTGCAGAAATGAGAATACAAGTGAAAGACAAAGGTTCGATCGACCCTGAAGGCTGTGATCCGATTGTGAAAATGGCGCCAAGTCGTCGGTCCGATTCGACTCGAGGAAACAATTCCGCTGAACGGTGTTTCAACGAAGCGTCGATGACGCGGGGCGGATTGAACAGAGAGAATAGAATAATAGAGAACGGACGAGCGAATGGCGGCCAGCCGTCGATAGTGAGGCGAGCGGGGGGGGGGGGGGAAGCTCGGACGCCGGTTCTCAGTAACGGCCGGCAGCGGCGGCTGCCGAGACAGGCTCCGACACGATGGATCACTATGGCGACCGCGGCCCGAGACGGCGAGGCTACCGCCGCATCTACAGAGCCAGGCTGTCTGCTGCCGCATCTTGTAATCTTCCTCGTCGGATCTCGATTCGGTCCGGCAGTGTGCCGCAGTTCGCCGCACGAGTCTCCGGGCTTTTCTCGACCGATCCGTCCTTGTACTCGCCATCTGTATTATGTACCATCGAGCGCGCCGCGCCGCCCCCCCCCTCCCCTCTTCCCCGCGCACAATGCCAAGGACCTGTTCGAAGCTGCGTGCCTCTACGATATGCCCCGACGTCTAATGCGACACGGCCTCGACGAATGAGCTTCGAGAATACTATTTTCGATACGCATGCGCACTCGATGCGCAGTTCGATAATTTTTTTTTTATGAAAAAAAAAAAAAAAAAAATTCCGTCAGTCTAGGGCATTTTTTTTATGTGAAAGGGGAAGGGTGAGATGCGTGAGATAAATGGGGGAGTAGTGAAAATTCGTTGACAAAGAAAAACGTGTCGGCCATTATTTTGTCGTCGCAAAGACGCCTCGATTCGTACCGGGTATAACCTAAATGTGCCAAATTACAATATCGACACACACGAAGTAGGTTTCGCGATCGCGCGTCACTGTAAAATAGCTGATCGCCAAAAACTGATTTTTTTTTTTTTGGTGTTCAGAATAAAGGCATTACACTCCGCCATTTTAGCGATCGAGAATCGGGTTCGTTCCGAAAACACCGACAATTGAGCCAACGATCTTCCGACGCTATTTTTACTCGATGCTCGTAGGCAATAAAGCCACAAGGTCATCCCGCAACGAAGTCTCTGAATTCCGTGACTATCGGTGTTATTGGTCCCGAAAATACGTTACGATGAATCGTGTACCCCGTCCGTAAATTCTCGACGTTTTCTCGTCGCGTTCTCTCAGTCGCGTCGTTCCCACGAGACCCCGAGGCACGTGACTTCGACGAGAATCCTCGAGTTCGACACTGAGACACGGATGAGCCATTCCTGTTTATACATCGTCGTCAACAATGTACTCTACGAGAGCGGAAAGCGTCGGCCAAACTCGACGCGTCTCTCGTGCCGCGAGAATAATCGGTAGCCACAGCTGCGGAATTGGCCTCTCGAAGGAATGTGGCCCGCGCGCTTGGACCGAGAGCAGCGAGGTGAGGATGAGAGAGGCGCGCGCGTCGCACACTGGACGATTCGCGTTGGTGGTGGGGGGAGGGGAGAGAACGCGCGCGCGCGCGCGCGCGCGCGCACGCAGTGAGGCGGGGAGGGGGGAGCCCCGCTCCGCCGCCGAGCTCGGGCGGAACACGCGGTCGCACATGGAAACGTCATCGTCGAAAATAATCGGGCCAGCCACAGTGGCGATGTCTGTGAAGAGGCTCACGGCGGTGAGATCTCCGCTGCAAGGAAGGGGCAAGGATCCGAGGAGCAGCAGCCGCATCGCCACTGCGGCGCACCGACCGAACAGCCACCGGCAGAGGAGTTCGAGAACAGCGACGGAGAATAATGAGAGACGAGCGTTATCGCGCGTGCGCGCTCACCGGAGGTAAATTCCAAATATCCTCGGTTAATCTCGATCGTATATACTGGTAATGACGGCAGAGTGGGATACCGTGAGGAGTAGAGGAGTGGGGGGGGGGGGGATACAAATTTACATATATATATATTCGTATACGCGGAGAGTTATCGCGGCAGGAAAGTACGAGGAGAGATCGTTGGGGGAAGGGAGGGGAGGAGCGAGGAGGAGAGGGGGGAGGTTCTTGAGTGAAGGTAGAAGCAGCGACAGCAGCAGCGGAGGAAAGCGAGAGAATGACAGAGAGATATATACGCGCCGAGAGGACTCACCTGGCTAACCGTAGGTCCGTAGTCCGAGCAGCCACGGCATCTCAGCGAGTCCATGCACCGTGTCGACTTGTTAGTCGCTCACCTACGCGATCGCGGCACTTGGCACCACCACTCACCATTCACAAAGAGGGCCCTCGCCCTCCCCCCCACCCCCACTCCGCCTCACCGATAGACGTTAATGCGCGATCGCGGAGCGAGGAAAAAATTGTTTGGTAGCTGAGAAGGCTTCGGGACGACGTGTTTTCGACGAGTATTCTGGAATAACAGCGAGTTCAAAAGTGCCCGGGCGCGCGCTGGTCCCCCGTCGACTCGTTCGCCGTCTCGCTTCTCTCGACCGTACACCGCAACGCGCGACTCTCTCACACCGCGCACTTCGAACGGCTACTCGAAGGTCCCTCTACACACCGGATTATCCTCGTCTCTGCGTATCCTCGGCAATCGTCGTTCCACTCGTGACGCGTTAAGGTCGTGCGAACCAAATCGTTTTGAAGATTTTACGAGGAAAACATTTTTTTAGTCCTTTTCTGTTTGTTTTATATATATATATATATATATATCTGTGTGTGTATATATATATATATATATACAGCTAACCAGTGATTATCCGTTGGCGCGTCGATACGGACGATCGTTCGTCACGTTCGACAGTTGGTCACCGTCGATTTATTCGCTATTCCAATGCAGCCAACTTGCCATATTTATTTCTCGGTCTCTTCGGTCGATATATCGAAACACTTGGATATCGAGTGACTCGCTCTCTCGCTCTATCTATCCGTCTATCTCTCCCGGGTATCGCTGGTAACGACTCGTGTAGTGAACAAGCACGCCGCGACTAACGGACTCGCGGAACGCTGACCAATCGGGGGGGGAATCTCGTCGGACTCGGTTCTGGCGTCGTCCGGCACGCTCGAGAGACGTAGGGTGACTAGTGACGGTGAGCGCTCGGCACTCCGTGCCCCGCCATCCTCCTCCGTGCTTCTGGTACCGAACGGGCTCTCCGGCTCTCCGTCCTCCGTCTCCAGTTCCACGGTCCATGCAAGATGGAGCGATTCCCCACTGATCTCAACGGCGATTCACGGATATAATATAGGTACGTGTGGCAGCCGTAGCGGCTCCGTGCTCGGTGCTTTCGGCAGGGACGCGTCAATCCCGCTCGGGGCCCCCGCTACGAACCAGTCCCCGCCATAACCCACGCGCCTTCGGTTCGTGCCCGCTCCTCGCCTCTCGGCTACTTCGGGTAAGGAACCGCTTCGTTTTTTTTTTTTTTTTTTTTTTTTTTTTTTTTTTTTTTTTTTTTTTTCGTACCGATCCTTTGAGTACCTCGCTGGCTCTCCCACTCCATTGTGTTTCAACGTGCAAACTATCACGTTTCGCTTTTATCGCGACTTCGAGCCACAACGCCTATGACGGTCCGGATATCGCTTCCTCTCTATTATATATATATATATATCTTTCCCATGTAACGAACCCGATACGGATTTTCATGTTCAGAATATTTTCTTGCAACCCCTCGGATTTTGCAAAAAAAATGGACTGCTTCGTCATTTTGCCTCAGTGTTTATTACAAACTACATTTTTTAATTCCAAACGCGTAGACTTTTTTTTATCGCGTTTATTTTTTCGATAAATTTGTCGAGCACGCCGACGCTGTCAGTGACATTAAAGTGACTCTCCGAGCGCGGTGCTCTTTCTCTCGGATAGGGCCGAGTCATTTAGGACGAAAAAAAAAAAATGTTCGGCAACTCACCGACGCTATCTGCCAGGTCGAGAGTCCCGTCGACGTGAGTCACCGGGTTCGAAAGGAATTTCTTTGATTTTTTTTTCTTTTTTTTTTTTTCCACGTGAAAAACAACTGAAGATCGGCGAGTGGCGTAACGAATCGGTCTTTCGGCTACCGCAGCGGGGCCCTCGTTGGACCCCCCCAGTCCCTGGCTGGCTTCGCCGCCTGACGACCTAATCCAGTAACGCTTTCACTAAAATCTATCGAGACAACGAAAAAAAAAAAAAAAAAAAACGTGCACGGATTCTCTGTATTACCGAGTGACAAAAATAAAGGGAACAATTTATTAGCATCGTCGTAACGATTACCCGTCAACGAGAATCCTCGGCTTGCAGACGAAAAGCGTCTGCTACGAATATCGCTACAATCGAACGACCACGAATTCGATACATCGAGCGAGAAATTTTTTCCGCGCAGTCGCACAAACGTTTTCACGGTACAGTCAGAATAAAATGTATCGTGAACATAGCACCGAGATGGAGACACAGAGCCCCGAGGTAGAACGAACGACGATGACCGGGGTTGGGAAAACGCGCGAGGAATTCGTGGTGTTGCGGCCGAGATAAGACCGTCCGCTTATCGCCGGGTCCGAGAGGTGCAACGACGAGGCTCTCCGGGAGGCCTCGAGAGACAAAGAGGTTTTCGGGGATTAGGCCGTGCGCCGGCAGAAGCCACCACTGGCCCGTCGGCAAATATCCCGTCCTTCTCCCTCTCTGTCTCCGTCTCGGTCGACCCGCGTGCTTGCTCGGAGACCACGTCGGTAATGGATTGCCGGCGCGAGAGAGAAGGAGCGCGATG